>OX451215.1:162303187-162375316 GCA_949628195.1 Phasia obesa
GCATGATTTATTTGAGTTACTCCGTATAGCTCGAAAAATCATTCTTTTTATTTTTTAATGCCATTTTGCGACTTGAGTACTTTCCCACAGAGTGGAAGGTGTCCTTGATTACCATGATTCCTAAACCAGGAAAAGACCACACAAAAATTGAATCATACAGACCTATAAGCCTGTTTTCTAATATGTCCAAGCTGTTTGAGAGGATGTTAATAACTTAGCTAAGCCCTATTCTAAGCGATAAAGGATGTCTTTCAATTCGGTCTTAGGAAAAAACATAGTACGATCGAACAAACTCACCAGTTAGTCAATGTTGTTAAGAAGACATTGGAAGAGAGAAAATAGTTTCAATGTGCTAAATCTAGATGGGATAGCAGTTCATAATTTTTTTTTCATAAATTGTTTATTGTATCTTCAATATTTTTGAACTAACAATAATCTCATCTTAAGTCTAAAATAAAAATATACTTTTTAAGTCTAGCCAGTGCTAGACAAAAATAATGTTTGTTTCACCGATTTTGCAATCATTTGCGGGGCATCCCTCTAATGTACGGCCAAGAACAGCAGTATCTCTTCTTTTTAGTCGAATGTAACCAGGTTCATTCAGCATGTTATGCGCCAAAGGGTTTGGATGAGATTCAAGCCTCTTTAGATATGTGACTGCATGTTTCGCTATTTCTGCTTTAACTGATGGTATGTTTAGGTCTTTGTGGATGTTCGAATTTTTTATATACCAGGGAGCAGATGTAATCATACGTAGTATCTTATTTTGGCGTCTTTGAATTTTTTCTACATTGCTAGATGAGGCAGTGCCCCATAACTGAATCCCATAACACCAAATTGGTTTGAGGATCGACTTGTACAGTAGAAGTTTACAATCTAAGCTCAGGGTAGAGTTTCTGCCAATAAGCCAATTTAGTTGTACTGCTTTTAGTTCCATTTGTGTTAACTTGAAATCAATGTGGCTTTTCCAAGTAAGGCGACGGTCAAGATGTATACCCAGATATTTAACATCTGAAAGCTGTGGTATCATTTGGTTATTTATGCGAACAGGAGGGCATGAGTCCCTACGCAGTGTGAAAGTTATGTGAGTACATTTTTGCTCATTCACTTTTATTCTCCATTTTTCCAGCCATTTTTCCAAATTGAGTATGTGGTCTTGTAAAAGTTTTGATGCTTCTTGGGCACTTTCATGAATACTTAAAAAAGCTGTGTCATCTGCAAAAGTTGATGTATGCACTAGGATGCTAATTAGCATATCTGATGTGTACAGTAAATATAAAATTGGTCCTAAAATACTACCTTGGGGAACTCCGGCTTCAATGAGTTGTGGCGAGCTTAAAAAGTCACCTTCTTTTAGTAGAAACTTGCGATTCGTTAAATAATCTTTTAAGAGCTTATACAAGTTTTCGGGCAAGTTCAGCTTTAGCTTAAATATTAGGCCTTCGTGCCAAACCTTATCGAATGCTTGAGAAACGTCGATAAAGAGCGCAGAACAGTATTTTTTTTCTTCAAAGGTCGTTTTAATTACATTTACTAATCTGTGTGTTTGTTGGATCGTACTATGTTGTTTTCTGAAGCCGAATTGATGGTTCGGAATACATCCTTTCGCGCTAAGAATTGGATTCAGCTTAGTTATTAATATTCTCTCAAATAACTTTGACACGTTTGATAAAAGGCTTATAGGTCTGTATGATTCTACTTTTGTGTGGTCTTTTCCTGATTTAGGAATCATAGTTATCAAAGAGACCTTCCACTCTGTGGGAAAGTACTCAAGACGTAAGATGGCATTAAAAACAAACAGAATAATTCTGCGACCTATACGGGGCAAGTCAACTAACATCTTGTTACTTGTTTTATCAACGCCAGGGGCTTTTTTGGTGTTTAAACCTGCTATTGCCCTTTCAATATCGCTAAATTCAAATCTTAGGGGTACTACGGCACTAGTCTCTACTGGTGGCAACTCAAATAAATATGAAATATGAAAAGAAAATATATGTAAAAAGTAGTTTGGTGCATAAAAAACTTATTAAAAATATAGAATGTGTTAACATGAAGTCGCCACCATTCTTTCCTTGAAGAACCTTGGACAGCAAATTTCACTCAAGCAATATTAACTAATTCAAATTTTTACTTTGTTATTTTATTCTTCACAGACTACATACATATTTGCATAAGCTAAAATTAACGTCGGGGAATACTGCTGACATCCCCGCAATCTGCTCGGCAGACCTGCTGGAGAAGTACAATGAGGAAGGTAGATGAGAAAATTATGCTTCCGGGAAGCTTATGTGAGTTGATAATCCTTCTCGAGGTATATACATACATACTTTGGTCCACTTAACATATTTTATAACTTATATATTTCTTTATATTTCAGATACTTTACAGTAGCAGGGAGCGATTGAATTTCAAAAAAGCCTACGATTAACAGTAGAACGCAGTCATTATTGAGCGAATAAGAATATTTAAATATGTAAAATTATATATTAAATAAATATTTATAAACTAGTTTTAAAATATATTTTAATAAATATAAAAATATTGAATCTGTTTCTTCACAATTTTGCTTTTTCAAAAAAATATATTTTAAATTTAAATAAAATCAAAAATTGTACTTTAATTTCAAGAAAAATTCGAAAATTTACAAAAAAAAAGGAAATAGCTTCAAAAATTTAAACATTTACCTAAAAATAATGATAGATTTCTAAATTTTAAGCACAACTGAAAAATTAATCCGAATATTAGTATCAATAACAAAAAAATAAGTTTGGCAATAAATAAACACTCAATAAAAACCTAAAATAGTTATTCGATTAAAAAAAAAAAATCAAACTTCCCTAGCAAATAGTATCTTTTCAAAAACTGTAAATTTCACCAAGACAAAATCCAAATTTCATAAGAAATTCACAATGGCTTAACAATTCTAAAGTTAACCAAAAATTGTAAAGTGCAGAAAAAATAAAAGTTCACAAACAAGAAATAAAAATTGCACTAAAAATATGGATTTTAAAAATGGGTCGAATATCACAAAAAAAATCCAAGTTTAAAAAATAATTGATATCGCACCAAATTTCGAAATTTAGTCAGAAATTCGATATTTTATCAAATAGTTCCACTATTTTTTCTTAAGTTCGACAAAATGAAAAAACCAAAAATGTACAAAAAAAAATTTTCTTTTTAAACAAAAATTAAAAATTTCTTAAAAAAAATTTAAAATTCTCATAAAAAAACTTTTTTTTTTCAATTTCAAGAAAATTAATAATTTCATAAAAAAATTAAAATTTCATCATAAATTATAAAAATTTTGTTTCACTAACAAATTTGAACTTGGAGAAAATATTGAAAACTAAAGATATACCGAAAAGTTGCCATTTCACCGAGAAGAAACCCAGACTTCACAAAGAATCGAAATTTTGTAAAAATACAATTTAAATTTCAATAATAAGAAGAAATTTTACCAAACAATTTTTACAAAAGGAATTTTTGATAATTCTAGTTAATAGCACGCTATTTTATTTTAAAGAAATTTTTTGTGAATTTGCATTCATTTTTTATGAAATTAGGTTTTAAACAAAAAAATAAATTTTCACCAAATTTAATTTTTTTTTATATTTTATAAAAAATAAAAGATAATTTTTTAAACTTATCATTGTACGCAAAAATCGATAATAGCTTGTTCGCATAGGAACCACATTAAAAATTTGTTCAAGAATTAATTTTTTAATTCGTTTCCAGATTCTTTGTTGGGTGGAGAATAATTTTCGACACAGCTAAATATAACCTTTTCCTTTTTTTTAAATTTTTAACAATTTAAGAATTTTTAGAACAAATGTTAAAGCTTTTCATTATTAATCACCAATTATTGCCTTTCCCAGGGCTTTATTATTTTATTAATTTATTTTAATTTTTATATTATTTGTATTTAATATTTTTTAATATTTGTTATTAATTTTTGGTTGGATTAAAATTCCTTTTCGTTGAAATATTAAAATTTAAAAATTGTAACTTTAAAACTCTTTAATATGCAGGAATAATTAAATTCCAGCCGCAATTTAATGTTTAGGAAAATATTTAAATTAAGAATTTTTTACAGTACAGTACAGTACAGTAATTTATTTTCTTTTTCATACCTTTTTTTATTTTTTCTTGATTTTTTTTAACTTCAAATATTGGGTAAAGAAAGTTTTAGTTTCTTTTTGCTAAGTATTTTTTATTTTATTTGTTTCTTTCATTTATCTTTTCTTAAACAACATTTTGTATCAACTCAGCAGATGAGTTTGGACTGATACTGAATATGTGTTTTTAGTCAATCTGTAATTGACACAAATTTATCACAAGCACTTTGCCTAAAATTCAGACAAGAAAATACTATTAACAACTTTATTTTTTACTCAGTTATCCTAATGAGAAATATTTTTTTTCTATCCTTCACACACTTGTATTATTTTTTTTGGAAATGTTCTAAACTTGTTAAAGTCCAACCGTTGAATGAATCATTTTAATCTGTCCAAAAGTACAGGTACTTAACAACAATGTCTTTTACTTTTTTATTTAATTTTTTTTTTACTTTTTCATTTTAAAAGTTCTCACGTTCAATACAAAGGCAAAATGAATTAAAAATTGTATTTTCCATTTTCATTTTATTGTAACCGAGTGCTATATAGGAAACATAGTGCGTATTTCTCCATTTCTATAGTTCCACAAAATTTTTCAAGCCAATAGAACAGAAGGAGGGCCCTTTAAATAATTTAACATTGATATTGAAAGTCACTGTCTTTGGAAAAAAAAACATATTCATATGTATATGTATAAGTAGAAGTACATATAAGAATGTATGTGTTTGTGAGTGGACATACAAACATACATATGTGTTGGAGTGTGTGTTCCATATTTTGTTGAATTTTTAAAATTAATACCACATGTTTCATCACATTGTAGTAAATCAACGTCTGTTTAAAATTTTTCAAATTCCCACAATTATCTTTATTGGTTTTAAAACGTGTGTTAATAAATTTGCTACGAGAGCAGTGTAAAAATTATTTTTTAGGAAAAAAATTATCTTCTTTTAGCTAAATACACTTCTAGTCAGGGCAGCCCCGAGGTTAGTAGGCGCCCAGGGCGAGATTGTGATCTGGCCCCCTACCCATTTAATTGGTCTAAAAAAAACTTATATTTCTCATATAATTTATTTATTTTTTGATTTTATACTTATATTTACAAAAGCGTTACATATTTTGTAGTAAAAATAAAAAAATATAAGAGATAGAAATTTTTTTTAAATTATAATTCTAATCAGGAAGTCAAGGAATGTAAATAAAAAAAGTTTCAATGAAATCTGGAATGGTTAACATTAATGTTTTATTTTTTCCCCATTTCTGCACTACGAAGCTGATGTTGATTACAGATATATATTTTTTGGATAATAGTTATCAGCCTTTAATGGCAAGGGCCCTTTAAAAATTAACTCATTCTTTTCGTTTTTATTTTTGAGTTCTGGCCAAGAGGATGGATCCGAATTAGTCAAGCCAACAGTTTTATGAGGAGAAATTAATATCGTTGTGTCAGCTTCATTCTCATTAATATCTTCGTCATTAGAAACTGAATCTGTTATTACTAGTATTTCAACTGATGACAGCTGATGACAGCTGAAGAACTAGAAGGAGCAAAATAGGAAGTGAGCTTTAGGACCTTCTTAAGCACTTCAGTCTCTTACTAATTGAATCTTTGTGCTTCAAACAGTTTTTAAACATGATGTTAAAAATTATTCAGTTCGTAATAATCCTACTGAATGTTTATGGTATGGTAATTGGTAATTTCAAATATATAATATTATTGTTTTCGTATTTTACTTCTTTATTACTTTTTTGTGGGCAATTAAAGAACCAATTCTAACTTTTCAATAGCTAGCCGTTTTTAATTCGCACACTCGCGAGGTCATTGGACGGTTCATCGTACTTTTGGAAAACAAACAACTTATTGTTGTTTGTTTTAATAGTCATAGATTACATTCGAATTCTTCATCAAATATTTAATATTCGTGCTCCTATCCATAAAGCCGACGGCGATATTTCTTTCGCCCTTAGACAAGTTTGCGCCCCCTTCACCGTGGCGCCCGGGGCGGTCGCCTTGCCCTTGGAGCGGCTCTACTTCTAGTGACATTCGCTTTACATTTACAAAGGTAAGGATCCTTAGCCATCACTATCGTAGATTCTGCCGATTTTGTAGAATCTCTCTCAACAGAGTAATTTTACACAGGGTGAGAATGTAACAACATTGTTCGTCCGTCTGTTAGTGAATTCTATCTGTGGAACCATATCGAACCGAATCATGAAGTATGCATAGAATTTGTATTGTTGTACTAAAAAATACTAAAAACAATTAAGTCATCCGACGTGTTTTTCACCTTACTTTTTGAACCGCAATAGGAATTGTGCACAGGGTATTTAAACCTATTTTCGCTATATAAACAAGTACAAAATATAAAAGTAAAAACAAAAGGGTAAATAAAGGGTGTCCCTATAGTGACTTGATATTTACATTTTTTAAACATAATAAGTAGACTCTTAGAATTTTCACAGAAGATGTATTACTATGACCGCTAAGGGGACAATTTCAAAAATTAAAGGGTATCCCGATAGTGTCGCAATCATGCATATATAACTATATATCTGAACCGTAATAGGCAGACACCATAATTTACACAGAGCATGTTTTACAATGTATACTATTAACACAAGAATCAAAAATAAAATTAATATAAAAAAAATGAAAGGCTGTTCCCTAGAAGCTGCGATTTTTGAAGAATTAGGGCTTATATTACTACACAGGGTATGTAGTACTATGCTCGCTATAATATCAAGTATAAAAATAATTACAGATTATAGGGTATTCCAATAGTAGACATGATTGTAACATACACATATGAGCCCTTGATTTTGAAAGTGGTATAAGTCGAAAATTTTAAAAATCTAGTTTATCAGCTATTTCATATCAAATCCTTATAAAAGAACATAATCTAAAGTAATTCGCAGTATGCCATGGAAATAAGTTGATAAACTAAGTTAATTTTTTGTTACTGTATATTTTAATAGTGGTATAAGTCAGTCTGTTTTCAAAGTTCGCCAAAAAAATTATTATTAGTAATTTTGTCATGTCTTCAGATAGCGGTTCAGGTATGATCAGGTAATCCTATTGATGTAAAAATGCACTAATTATAGTTAATTGTAAACACTATATGGCGAAGAAGTATAAGTTATGCTTCCAAGAAATGGAAACGAATAAGACTAAAATCTTCTTCCGATAAATCAGTTCATACTTTAAAAGATAAATCGGAACCCTTAATAGAAAGAGAAATACCAATGGAGAAGCTGTGCCTTGGCTAAAAATACAATGGATCAGATTTCTAAAAAAATGCTCCATATAAGATGTTTTATAAAACTCCTTTGGATATGACAATTCCGAATTCAAAATGTTAGACCTTTCACCTAAAAGAGGTAGGCCAAGAATATACGAAAATATTGATATGCTTCCATTATACACAACCATTAGCTTAATAATAGAAGAAAAACGTAAAGATTTGATGAATTTACTACCTTATATCCCATCAATTTTTTACAAACACTTTATTTCCCTAAATACTAAAAAATAAATTACTTGCTTACAATGTAATGAGTTTGAATAAAATGTTAATTTCTAATAAAAATTTTCCTTAATGGTTCAAATCATTTACTATAAAATCAAGCAGTTAATTTTGAAAATGGCATAAGTCATTTCAACCTTTCAAAACCACATTTCCTTTTAAAATCGGTTATAAGTTTCACAATTATAATAAACACTTATTTGTTGGCACTATTTAATGGTCAAAATATTTTATTCCACAATACAAAAATATTGTTTAATTCTTTAAAATGCAAACCTCTTAATACATATCTCGAAACAAGAAATATATGACTTATACCACTTTCATAATCAAGGGCTCATATGTGTCGTTTTTTTTTAATCGTAACGAGGAAACACTTCCAATTTTTAAAAGCTAGTAGTAACAAGTAAGCGTGTTATATTCGGTCATGCCGAATCTTATAAACCCTTCAGCATAGTAATGTTACATATTCCCTTACTCTGTTATGTTTTCCAATTTCACAATAATATATTTTGTTTACTTTTATGATTTTCAACTTCAGTATTACAAATATAATCTAAAGATATACAGGACTAACAAAGAATCCAATTTTATCGGAATTGGATTTTAAACCGACAAAAGAAAAAAAAAATTCTTTGGTGTTATGAAATCTAATATTATTGGTTTTAAGTTCGAACTAGAATTTCTGTCGGTTTTAAGTGTCACAGAAACCAACGCTATCGTTTTTTATTGGAAATAAACCGATCAGCTAACAGCTGTCAGTTTTAGTTTACACGCTCTTGTTTTTATTTTTTTAAGACAGGTATTTTGCAAAAATATAAGTAAATATTTATAAAAGTAAATATTTATTGATTAATTATTATGGAAATATGAGTTTTTTTTGATAAAAAGTAAAAGAAAAAAAAAATAATAACGAAAAAGTCTAGTTTGTAAAAGGGTATTTTTTATATTTGCAAATCAATTAAGTATCCCTATATTCAGTAAAATAATAAAAGAATCGATCCTAAGGATTAGAATTATAAGTAAAAATATGTGCTAACCAATTTTTTTGAAAAAATTTTATCGAAAGTGCTTTGTAAAAATTGGATAGAATATTTTTTGTGAAAATTTTGCACGGTGGCACGGAACCCTTCGAGTAAGAGTCCGAATGATATAAATACATTCGCAATTCAAACATAGTCCTTAACGCTTTGATCATGTCCCTGCTACCTTTATATTTTTTCGAGGTTTTCATTTATAGTCGTATAGGCGAGTTAGTTCTTAATGCATCTGCCTCAAGCTGCTGAAAGTGTTTGTTTTTCGTTAAGAGTTTGTAGTACTATGCGACAACAGCTGCCTACCCTCGATCTAAGTGTAGGCCTCATACACGATTTTCTTATCCTAGCAACTGGGATCTCTCTTGGCTTATTAAGTTAATGGAATTTGTTTTGCCAGTAAATGAAAAATGTTGTCATGAAGACCATCGTCTCTGGCTGTTTGGACCATCGTTTCTGGACGGTTGGCAAGCGCTTTCGATCTAAAAACATAATTATAAAGTCACATCCACTTACTTTACCTTGCAATTTCTTCAGAATTATTGTCCAGAGGATTCTAATTATCTTTAGTTAAAATTATTATACAGGGTGGCCCAAAAACGACTGAAGGATTAAAAATAGTTATATCTTTTTTGTGTTTAATAATTTTTTTTTGTCTTTGGCAGGTTATTTACTGGTTTTTGGAGATTAATCATGGCTAACTATGATGTGCAGAAACGCGTCAAAATCATTGAATTTTTTTATTCTTCTGGAAGGTCAATTATTACATGTCCGTACAGCACCCAGTGACAACATGATTAGGAACTTAGTCTCCCGTTTTGAGGAACATGGAAGAGTGTCAGATCTTCCAGGAAGAGGAAGAGGTCGATCTATGCGCAATGAAGCAGTTGTGGATGCTGTACGGCAGAGCGTAAACGAAGATCCATCTGTCTCTACTCGTCGTCGTTCTGCTCAATTGGGAATCTCCAGAACATCCCTGCAAAGAATTTTGAAGCAGGATCTTAAAAAGTTTCCGTGTAAAATTCAAATGGTACAGCAACTGCTTCCCCAAGATCATCAGGCACGCCTGCAATATGCTATTCGTTTTAGTCAAATAGCCAGAGAAAATGATAACTTTTTAAACAATCTTATAATGAGCGATGAAGCTCTTTTCCACTTAAATGGCTATGTTAACAAACAAAATTGTAGATTTTGGGGCACTCACAATCCTAGGACATTACATCAGCGTGAATTACACCCCGCCAGATGTACTGTTTGGTGCGGTGTTATGGCTGATAAAATTATCGGTCCATATTTTTTCGAAGATGTGGATGGTCACCCAGAAACGGTTAACGGGGCTCTGTATAGGACTATGATAGAAAATTTTTTGCGTCCACATGTTGAGAATAATCAAAACATATGGTTCCAGCAAGATGGAGCAACTGCGCATACAGCAAGAGCGACAATGGAACTTCTTAATAACATTTTTGGTGAACGAATAATTTCCAGAAATTGTGATTTTGCTTGGCCTCCACGTTCACCAGATTTGACTGCACCAGATTTTTTTTTTGTGGGGCTATTTGAAAGGAGTTGTGTATATCAATAAACCCCAAACAATTCAAGAGCTTAAGCAGAACATTCAAGCAGAAATAAGGAACTTGGAATCAGCAACTCTACGGGCAGTTATGGAAAATGCGGTTAAAAGAGCCAATTTTTGTTTGCAAGAAAATGGACACCATTTGAGAGATGTTATTTTTCACACTTAGATTTAAAAAATTTCCATGAATTAAATATTTAAAAACATAAAAAAAATTAATAAAAAATAAAAACAAAAAAAAATACAGTTATTTTTAATCCTTCAGTCTTTTTTGGGCCCCCTGTATTAATCTCCTCCTCTCCATGAATTTCAGGATTCAAATAAGCGGTTTCATTTTCTCTAGCGTAAAGTGTCCGTAAGTAACTATTCTATATATTGTATCAGTTGCTGTTGACTTTCCATAATCATTATAAAGTGTTTTTTTTTAATTATATTGCTGCCAACATAAGCCGTTTACAGTTATATTGTTAGATAATCTAATCATTATATTATTAAAATGATCATATTGTGATCCGAATGTGAAAGAAAACTGTGCATATTTTAATTAATATTAAAGTTGTGTTAAAAAAATATACTTTTTCATTTCAATCTCGAATACAATTCGGATTCAAATTATAGAACAGTGATGAATGTTAATTTGATTTTCGACATACCTTTATTACACGCAATCTTCACATCCCTAAAATTCAATTGGTACTTTTTTTCAAATTGCTATCACTTTTTGGTCATAAAAAATAATTTTTATAAATATTTAAAACAACAATAATTTCGTTGTCAAATCCATATATTTTGCAGAGAATATAAAAATATTTTAGGGAATATACTAATCTTGAAAGAATCCCAGATTCTTTTCTTTTTTCATTGGAAATATGTGTTCTGTAAAAGTGGTTTTACACGACGTGTGTTTGTCATATGACTTGTCAGTTTGATAACCCATATGTAATTTCATGTGTTTGTTAAAATAGGCATTTTACATACGGTTTATAATTTTTGCTTTAAAACGTACATGTGTAATTACATCTGACATAACCTATACTATATAATTTTTCCGCCACACAGTTTTGCATTGCCAACCACAGCTGATGCAAAGATGGAAACGTAGTACTTTTGCCACGCTGTTAGTGCTTTTGGTACCACAAAAAACCTAAAATAGCAAAATATTAAGTTGGCATTACAGGATGTCAAATGCTTTGTCACATCAAAATAGAACAGGTTCTAAACGAAAAATGTCATATGTATTTTACACATGGAAAACACACATGTTATGTTTGAAAGGGTTCACACGACTTGTTTAGAGTTTACACATTGAAAAGTGCCAAGTCATATGACAAATACACGTCGTGTAAAACCTCTTTAAGCAGTGTGAACGTGTAGGTGCATACATTTTTGTACATTCGCCTTTAATAGCGCCACGTCTTCTTTAAAATTGTACTCCTTTATATTTTAGTTGTATAAACGAAGACGAAAATTGCCCAGGGGAGAAAGAAATATTTTTGGATTTAATATTGTTTGAACTTAAGATAAAATTTTTTTTATTTCTAAGAATTCTTAAATAATTTTTTCTATGACTAAATTCTTTTTTACAGTGTTATGTCTTGGTGGAAACAGAAACACAATTAAAATTTAGTTTTACTATATTTAACACATTTAATGTGTTCTAATTTAAAATGTCCCTTGATTTAATATTTTCAGATGCTTTCATATCACCATAGTTGTTGCAGTGAGCTTTATAACTGTTCTATAATAAATTAAATTAAATATACATTTTTACTTTTTAACAAGTTCAAATAAAAAAAAACTAAAAAATATACATATATTAGTTCTAATTAGTGTAAATAGTGTTGATACTTTAAAATTCGCCACGTATCCCTGTTTCCGTTTATATTTCAATTCATACGTGTAACATCGTCACATACATACAAACATGCATATATGTAGTTGTTAGTGTATATGAAGACTGAAACTAATATCGATGTGAACACATCGATGGTATGTCAAAAACTGTTTAATTAAACAACTGCGTTCACACAACCAATGCAAACATAAAAAATATATAAAAAATTAAAAGTTATACTTTTCACTCATAAAAATATTCTTTTCTAAAAGTAAAAAAAATATAATTCGGTCGCGTGCGAGTCGTACTTACACACGAAGGGTTCCGTAACACCCTACAATATTTAGCTTTACATAAAAAGTTCTATAAATTTTCATGAGGGTGTACCTCATGTAATTAGCATGTTGACTACTAAAGTATGGTTACGAGTTCGTCCGTAGCAATATCGATTTGTCTGATCTATACATATAATAAAATACATATAATAATAAAACACTTCTGGATGGATTTTAACAAAATTGAGTGAGGAGGTATCTTAGCCTCCCGATACCAATATAGGATACATTCTTTCCACAAAAATATTTTATTTTCAAGAGAAAGTGGAGAAAAAGCAGTGAAAGTACGCAGTTAAGTAGTAGTAAAGTAAATACATAAACCATAACTGAACTGGATATGCCTACTTTAATTTTTATAAAGTAAATACATAAACTGATATGCAGCATAGCTAAAGGCGGCGTGAATTGCTTTCAAAGCAAAATCGAACAAAATATTGCAAGATCGCTGACGAAGTGGCAGGCACAGCTACTATATAATAATTCAATTTACAATAATACATAGCGCCCCTTCTTCACCAACTTATAGCACTAAATCGCCGGCGAAGTAAAATAACTAATAAAATGGCTATACTAGCTTTAAAAAGTATACCCGTAAATAACTTCAGAGGCTTTTGCAGTGTTACCGTTAAGTGAAGCTTTACTGTTACTCTAACCATCTGTCTTATCAACTACTATCCCTTTCCAAAAGACGTAACACGATTAATACAGTCTTTAATTGTCTTTAATAACCTTAAAACAAATTTAATTGGTTTTTAGGTAGTTAACAACACTTTTTTTTTGTATTTTTGTATTTTTTGCTAGAAAGCAAAAAATGGAAAAATACAATATAAAACACAACCAACAATGTGTTATTTGCACGCGCCATTATTTTATTATATTTCATATATGCCTCTCTCTGTTTCATATATGCCTCTCAAGTATTTGACAAGGCAAAACATGACACAAAACTTATCTGAAAATTTCTATAAGATGATAGAAAGTTATTTAAATGGTCGTCAGCTAATATTTAAAATAGTTATCTTTATATACGGTAGACATTCATACATGCCTGTACACCTGCATGTCAAAGCCAGACTTGTTATTTTGTGCTCCTTAGTTTTTAATTCCTCTGCTATTCTTGGAGAGAGAGAAAATGGTTAAATATCGTTAAGAGAGTTACTGTTAAGAGCCATACATTTTGTTAGGGTGATAATAATTTCCTGATTTTTTTGTTTTATGAATCTTAATGTTAATTTAAAAATATCGATATTAAAAAGTGTGTTCAATCTCTCCTCAATATGCTCATCACCTTACTCCAGAACATTTAGGTTTCTAAGGGAATATTCTAAAATAATAGCTGATGATGTGCAACAAGAAAAGTATAAATAAAACATAATCCTAACGTGTCCCCACTCTAAAGAGATTTTATTAAAAGACTTCACCAATCCACCAAAATCTCTCCAAAATTCGAATATTGTGTGCCAAAATTCATAGAAAGAGACAAATTCATAGAATGAAGCCAAAATTATGCATTGCACTAGAAAACAAACATAATTGAATTTTTGAGCAGTATTTAAAAAAATTAATAAAAATTTGTTATTAATAAAAATTTTTGGGAATTTAAATATTAATTATTTAATATTCTGCTAAATACCCATAACGTTTTATAATAAAAATGCAATTTATTTGTTGGGGGAAAGAGCTAGTCCCTATACGTATTTCACTGGTTGCTCAGGCCAGATCATCAGGAAACCTTTTTCCTAATTTTAGAGAAGCCAAAAATACTCTATAAGTAATAAAATTCTACAAAACACAATGAGAATTATGCATGTTAATAGAATAATATTACAGAATATTAAATATTACAGAATATTAAACAATTTGATTGTCGAAAAACCAATGCATCCACACCGTGTCACTATTTAGTGAAGATCTTTTGCTGGAGATACCATTGGACCATACATCTTCGAAAATAGGGGTCGCGAAGCATTTACAGTTTCTGGTGCGAGCATGATAATCGAGTTATTTCTGCCTAACTTAGCTTATATTGATGTGAATGAACAGTCCCACCCTGCCATCAATTAAAGCAGAAATGGAAAAACCTGCACTGATGTAATGGGTGATTTTTTTGAGGTTAGGATTTTCATGCATTAGTGTTTGACAGATCACGTGAGATTTCAGACATGGTGCCAAAGAGAAAGATGCTCAGTATGCTTTGACATTTCATCATGAATAGACTTACTAACGAGCAACGCTTGCAAATCATTGAATTTTATTACCAAAATCAGTGTTCGGTTCGAAATGTTCAAATGTGACAAATTTTGTTCAGCGATGAGGCTCATTTCTGGTTGAATGGCTACGTAAATAAGCAAAATTGCCGCATTTGGAGTGAAGAGCAACCAGAAGCCGTTCAAGAACTGCCCATGCATCCCGAAAAATGCACTGTTTGGTGTGGTTTGTACGCTGGTGGAATCATTGGACCGTATTTTTTCAAAGATGCTGTTGGACGCAACGTTACGGTGAATGGCGATCGCTATCGTTCGATGCTAACAAACTTTTTGTTGCCAAAAATGGAACAACTGAACTTGGTTGACATGTGGTTTCAACAAGATGGCGCTACATGCCACACAGCTCGCGATTCTATGGCCATTTTGAGGGAAAACTTCGGAGAACAATTCATCTCAAGAAATGGACCGGTAAGTTGGCCACCAAGATCATGCGATTTGACGCCTTTAGACTATTTTTTGTGGGGCTACGTCAAGTCTAAAGTCTACAGAAATAAGCCAGCAACTATTCCAGCTTTGGAAGACAACATTTCCGAAGAAATTCGGGCTATTCCGGCCGAAATGCTCGAAAAAGTTGCCCAAAATTGGACTTTCCGAATGGACCACCTAAGACGCAGCCGCGGTCAACATTTAAATGAAATTATCTTCAAAAAGTAAATGTCATGGACCAATCTAACGTTTCAAATAAAGAACCGATGAGATGCAATTTTATGCAAATTTTATGCTTTTTTTTTTTAAAAAAGTTCTCAAGCTCTTAAAAAATCACTCGTTATTTAATGAAACTTCAAACGCATCCCGTAACAACGCTGGCCCGTAACATCCTAAATGATTGTGGTTAATTCGACTAAGAATGAGGGATATTATTCTCTTGCCCGAACATCAAAGGGATGATAGCAACCTTGAAATATGTACAAGTTGTTGTTATTAGACTTTAGATACATACTTTGGATATTAGCACTTTATTTCAGTTCAAATATATTGAGGATATAAATGTGAAAAATTCAGTTTTAACAAGACGGTTTCTCTTGCTATACAGCCTCATATGACATTTCCTGATTACTTACGGTAAGAAGATCATATGATTAACCCCATTAGGTTTCCTTTAGTGGGGAGCTATTTCAATTCAAAGGTATATTACCTACAATTCCACAGGCACTACTGCGTAGTACTTGGATATTTAAAGATGGATCAAAATAACTCTGCAACTTTTAACTGATCATAGAAAATTACTACAAAAGTCATATTATTTGATTTGATTTGATTAAAAATTAACAACCTAAAGAAACAAATTTTACTTTTAGTTTAGATGACATTAAATGATTGTGTTCTTTGTGCGTACTATGAGCGGGTATAATCTTTATGATTATATATGTACATTAAAATATATTAAAAAAACACATACACCTACATACTTCTATATACATACATGCATAAGTCCATAAGACTCACTACATATAAATATGCAAATGATATGCATACTGTATTTTAATATTGAACATCTGCTTACGAGTGCAGAAGTTCCGACTCATAGATTTCTATGTATATGGGGCTTTACACGCCAAATCGAACAGTTTCGAAAATTTTTATTTTGAATTTTCTCAATTTATTAATTTTAATTAGAATTAAAAAAATATCCAAAAAATTAAAAAACGCCTTCTTGATGGGCACCAACAAAAGTGAGAAAACTAAAGAAAATTAAAAAAATATATAAACGTCCGAATTGGTGTTGAATACCCCATATACTGTTCCAAGTGCAACAGTAAAAAATATGTATGTATCTTAGATCAAACAAGGCTTATAGAGTTGTTCAAGTCTAAATCGATGTAATAATATCCGTCCATCTATTTTTGTTTTTAAGAAGTTTTGTGTTTTTGAAATTGGTTAGTGGTCACTTCGATCACATAATTATTCATATTGAGCATCAGTTTAAGATTATCGGTCGAAAAAATAGAATAGAAAACAATTCGATATAAGCTATGATTTCAATGTTCGTAGTGCTCTTCTAAGACCATCTAGTCTAATCATTCCAAACATTTTCACTAAAATACTTTGCTGCAATTTAGTTAGACTTTGAACAGCTAGCCTAGAGCTTTAGATAAAATATTTTGCCATCTTATGTATCATGTAGATATCCGATAGATGTTTGATTGCGGCTAACTTGACGGTATATGTTCTAATATTTTTTCCTCTCATATAAATGAATTGTTCAAATTAGATTCTTTTATTCTCTCTGAATACTTTTTATTTTATTTTTTATTTATTTACTTATTATTAAATTAATTTTTATGTAGAAAAATGGGAAAATTTTAATTAGACACTAGCAGAATGTAATACATTTTTTAGACAGCTACATCCGTCTTCAGGATTTAGTATAGTGTTTAATTGTAAACATCATCTATTTAACCAACCAAACTCAGATAAAGGAATACGAGAAAAATCGCATTCAATCATCAATCGCCAGTTGGTGAGAACGAAGTGAACCACTACCTAAAGCTTCCCTCTTGTTTAATATTATTCTTTATTATTTATCACCTTATATTTGTTATTACCTCAGCCCACCTTCATTTATCTGAGTTATAATAATAGGGACTCAGTCAAATTAAGTCATATATAAGGAAACTTTTTGCTTAAATTTGAAGTGTCTATCTATAACGGTCGGATGACGTCCTAAATAGAACCATTAGAGCCCACCAAGTTTTCGGCCAACTCAACACCTTCTGGAAATCTCCATCAATTTCCACACGCACAAAAATTCACATCTTCTATTCGTTTGTCAAATCCACCCTTTTGTATGGGTGCGAAACTTGGAATATGGCTACTAAAGATGTCATCACCTTGCAAGTTTTCATCGACAAAAGCTTAAGAGGAATTCTGAAAATTATAAGGAGGAAATGGCGTTGGATTGGACACGCATTACGAAGACCATCCGAGGATATCGCCCGCAATGCTATCGATTGGAATCCCCAAGGTAGCAGAAGGAGAGGAAGACCCGCTCATACCTGGAGAAGGCAGTTGGTTGAAGAAGTGTCGAGAGCAGAAAAAAGCTGGGATGAAATTAACTCCCTAGCATCAAATATAATTGATTGGAAGAAATTTATTGAGGCTCTTTACTTGTTATAGAGGATATACCAATACACGTAAGTGCCTATCTATAACAGTTAAGAAGACTTGAAAATATACATACATCAAACAACAATACCCTTGAGACTCCTTTTAAGTTTTTTTTTTTACATGTTATTGTGTTTCTAAACAATTTTTTGCTAAAACGGGTCATGTAGAAGTTTATCGGCTAAACTACATGATGTTTTAGATACATATATGGTTTTTATCTTATCTACTTATTCCACTATTTCACGTTATTTCAACAATTTTTACAATTCTAAATTTAAGTAAATTCTCTTATTTTTTAGACATAATCGTTCTTAAATTTTTAAAAATTTAAGAACGATTAACAGTAAACAGTTCTTAAATCCATGGTATAATAATAAAGGTATACTCAAGGTGAATTTAGAAAAACCAAGCAACCTGTTTTTAACCGACTGTGTCAAAATATTTTACTAAAATATAAAGAAAAATATAATAAACATGAGCTGGGTTCGCAAACACTTCAATAACAAAATATTCATTATAATAAAAATAATTAAACATTATACGTAATAAAAAATAAAACTGGTTTACTTCAAACAATTAAAATAAATTATATATAAAAGAAAGCATTTTTCACAAAAAGTTGTAATTATTCAATACTCTGTAATTAGATAAATACAAAGATTTTGCATATTTTTAACATACATACGTAATGATATTTAATTTAAAAGTTAAAATTTATAAAGACCAATCTTAAATGATTCATGTTGATTAAATCAAACAGAAATTAATAAACTTCAAAGTATTCATTCATCGTGTATTTTATTTTATTCATCGTGTTTGATTTTTTTTTTTTTTTTTTTGTTAAAAAAATTAAAAGAAATCTATAAAAAATATGTGAACAAATTTTTTGGTGAAATTTATAAATCTAAAATTGAGAATTATGTTTGGCAAAATAATGTATCATGTACATAAATTAGCAAAACTGAAATCGTTGTGATAATAAACAAAAAAAAATGTATTAGAGAAAATGTCTCCGCACTGCTTGCTAGAAGGCATGATTGGTCGACGTTGAGACAAAGACTACAAAAATATTCAAAGACTACAAAAATATTCAAGATGGAAGAATATCCTTTTAGTGGTGCTTCCCATGCCAAGGAAGTTGTACTTCAAAAAGTTGGTGCTGAAGTCAAACAACCTAATTCTGCTATCGGTAAGTGCGTGAGAGTGTAATTGATGAAGAATGTTAAAACCCACGGCACCTCGTGACTGTTGCTTGACCTACACCAAAGAAAACGATGAAGTGTTAGTTGCTGGTTTCGGTCGTAAGGATCATGGCGTCGGTGATGTTCCCAGCGTTTGTTGGCAGTGTATAAGGAAAAGAATTAACGTTTAAGATCGTAAGAAGCTTGTATTTTATTCCATTTACATATAAAATAACGAAGTTTTTTTTCCTTTTTTTATCGTCATTTTAAATCGTGATGTAGATTTCATTGATATACTCGTATGTATAATATTTTACACATTTTTGATAGTTTTCTTCTATTTTTTTTTGACAAACAAATATCATATAACCACGATCAAGGTATATTTATCTTACTAGGTAGTGTCGTCCGCCCAGCTGATTTAGTAGTTCGACATGTCAAAAGTTGAATGTGTTCAGTAATTTTATAGTGTAGAAGTGAAAAAGCAATAAAACACATACACGCCTTCTCAATTTTCTTCTATGTTTTTTGACATTTCGAACTACAAAGCAACAACAAAATGCCATGTTGCTTTTGTATTGTTGTATTTGTTGTAGGGATGCCACTACCTAGTAAAATAAATATACCTTGACTACGATGAATAAAAACGCATGAATTTTAAATATTTTGAAATTTATCGAAAAATGTAGAATATAATTCTTCTTTTAATCAATTTCTGTTTGATTTAAGAATTGTTTACTGGTAATCGGACTTAAATTTCTAAAAATGATTATGTCTATATATATGAAGAACTTACATACTTAAATTTAGAATGGGAAATTACAAACAGAATTACAAAAAAGGTATAAAAATTAAGATATAAATATTTAAACAACCAATAATCGCTAAATACTATTTTTAAATTACATACATTTTATTTTGCATATTAAATAACACATAGGGTTTGAATAATAAATGATTTTTTATTTGTTTAGTACAAGATACTTTTGACAATGACACCATTAAAAAACAAAAATACTTGAATTTCAGAAGCTTTAACAAAATGTTTAATAATATATTTTACGAACTTATAAAAAAATCAATTTGAGGTTGCCTCACGTTGGCAGTTAAAAAATACAAAATACTAAATCATAAAAGCGAAATAAAAAATGTATAATACCTTTCACTTAACTAAGTTCTGCCATTCAAAATAATTTTCATTTTTTTTAACCAGTTTTATTGAAAACAAAAAAGAAAACGTGTGTCATTTGGTTAAACCACCTTTTGTCATTTCACATAATCCTGTCAAAGTAGTACCTAAGTAATTTCTGAACAAGTACGTTTTTTTTATTCTAAATCTCTGCTGAAGTGACTTTACACTATTATGAGTGTTGTGCATAGAGTTGGGGAGGAATTTTAAGAAAAAAGAATTCTTTTTTTTAGCAGTTTAAAATTACTCGAAGAAATACTAAGTGATAATTTAAATACATATTTTTTATTTAAACATTAGAGGAATATTTTTTATATCTACATGAAAAATTCTCTTTCTCATTCTCTGTGTATGAAAAATATGTGAAGTTACATTTTTAAAATATTGGAGACTTGGATCTTGCAAAGAGACTACACAGAAAAATTTTTTGCATCAATTAAATGTTTTAATTAGTTTTAAATTAAATTTCAATTATTTTTTTAATCGATTAAAATATATATTTGTTTAAAACAGAAGAAAAATATCTTAATTAAACAATTAATTTAATCAATGAATTATTTATTTAATTTTTAACATGAAACCTATTAAAGCTTTTAATTGGTGAAAATATTTTTTCTGTACAATGAAATTTGTAGTCAAGCTTGAGTTCGTTCTATTGCTTCTAAGAAAGAATAAATTAAATTATAAATTGAATGTTAAATAAACAAAAATTCTTGCAGATAGCACCAATTCTAAACTAAAAATGTAAGAAGTAATCTGTAAGAATTCGATTTAAACCAAATAAAATATGCGCCAAAATTAGAGGGAAAAAAGTAATGACTATGTGAATGTCAAGCCTTTCCCTATTACTGTTCAAAAGTTAAGCTATTTTCACCAGCATCCGTCTTTTGTGGGGACACCATTTAAGCCTCTGTGTGTAACGGTTTCAAAGATAGCGTCACACAGATCAAATAACATCTCCTATTGGGACACCCTTTAATTTACAATTTTAAATTAAAGACCTGATGTTACAAGGGACTTGGTCACAAAGATTCTTTGTAAATTTCAACTGTCTGTCTATAACGGTTCAAAAGTTTGGCCATAGACATCAAATTACATGAACTATTGTGACATCCTTTACATTATAATTCCAAATATTTATACTTTTATTATACCAGATAAAGTAATGGACATTCTGCCTAATTTTCAAGTGTTTGTGTTTAACTGTTCAAGAGATAGGGGCATATATGTAGTTCAAATTACATAATTTATGGGGACACCCTTTAATTTCTTAATTCAAATTGTATATTTGCTATAGTGGACTTTGGAATACAGGTTCCTTGAAAATTTCAAGGAACCTGTAACAGTTGTGTAACAGTTCAAAAGTTTAGCAACATACATAGAATTACATTAACTATTGGGACACCCTCTTATTTACAAATTCAAATTTTATACTTTTTGTTATAGCTGACTTAGCAATACAGGCTCTTTGTAAATTTCAGCGGTCTGTGTACAACTGTTCAAAAGCATGGCCATATACATCAAATTAAATGAACTATTGGAGCACCCTTTAATTTAAAATTTTGAATATTTATACATTTTATTATAACGGACATAGTAATCGACATTCTGTAGAATTTTCAAGGTTTTGTCTATAACGGTTCAAAAGATAGGCACATTTAGGTCAAATTACGGCACCTATGGCGACACCCTTTAAATTTTAAATTTATTTTTTTATTAATTTCTGCAGTTGGGAGCTATAGCGACACGCAATTTTTTAAAATTTTAATTTGGTGCCCTTTACGGTTCTTAATACACGTAAAAACATTTAAAATCGGTTCAGAAATGGATGAGTTCTGCGGTTACATACATAAAAAAAGCAACATTCAGACGAATTGTAGTAAGTAAAAGTAACTTCCATTGCTAACCGAAGATTAGCTGAAGCAACAACAAATATAAGGTGGTAAATATTAAAGTAAAAATATTAAAACAAGAGACAAGCTTTAGGTAGTGGTAGACTTCGTTCTCACCAACTGACGATAGATGATTGAATACAGTTTTCTTTTATTCCTTTATCTGAGTTTGGTTGGTTAAATAGATGATGCCTACAAGTAAACACTACCCAAAGTAGATAAATACTTAGAGTGCTGACGACGGACGTGGCTGTCTAGAAAATGTGCTTTCCGCTCTGCTGATGTCTAAAAATTAATCTTTCCCAATTTTTCTTTAATAATATCACCTAATTTGTAATTTAATTAATTATTTCTTGGAAGGAATAGAACGAACTCAAGCTTGACTACAAATTTAATTTTATGTAATAGTTATAAATAGTTCGACTAATAAAATTTCATATTTTTCTGTGTGTATAAAGTTTTATAATAAATTGCATTTTTATTATAAAACGTTATGGGTAATTAGCATAATATTAAATAATTAATATTTAAATTCCCAAAAAATTTTATTAAAAACTAAATATGCACCTGCTTGTGCAAACCTCTGGCAACACCTGTTATTTTTCGATTCTCCTGCGAGAACAAAATTAACTTGCGTTTGCATTTCATCACACCTTACGTCTGCATTCAGTGATGGCAAAAAACCATCCAATTGTAGAACGACAGTAAGGAAAAATAAAAACGTGGTTTGTTTTTGGTGTTTTGTTGAAGCTTTAATATTCTGTAATATTATTCTATTATCATGCATAATTCTCATTGTGTTTTGTAGAATTTTATTACTTATAGAATATTTTTGGCTTCTCTAAGATTAGGAAAAAGGTTTCCTGATGATCTGGCCTGAGCAACCAGTAAAATACGGAACTAGGAACTAGGTCTTTTCCCCCAACAAATAAATTGCATTTTTATTATAAAACGTTATGGGCAGTGTTATCAGATCAGGGGATTTATCCCCAAATCGGGGATTTTTATTTACTTATGGGGATAAAAAATTAGGTTTGGGGATTGGGGATTTCGTTGAGGATAGTTTCAATGTTTTAGGGATTTTTTGAGGATTACTTTTTGGATTACATATTGTACTTTTATTATTAAATAATTCCTTTTTTAATATGATATTTGTATGTCCCAATTGAACAAATCGTCCAGAAAATTTGAATAGGAATTTTGCATCGAGGGTTGTAGAGAACTAAAATAAAGAAAATAAATAAGAAGTCCGCTCGAATTAGTAGTATTAAATAACAACGCTTTAAAACACATTTATAAATAACAATTAAGAAAAATGGCAATAAAAAAGTGGAGCAACTTAACCGTATTTTGGGGAAAATCAAGATGCAGCTGAAATAATCTTGTTTCTAGACCTGTTATTTTACATATCAATTAGAATTGCTTATACATACAAATATTTTTTCTACTTAGTTTTTTTATATTAATATAAAGACCACAGTACCTGGCGGGAATCGAACCAGCAACTTCTAGACTGATAAACAAGGGCGCTACCAATAAGTCTAATATACGAAAAAGTGAACACTATATTTTTAAATAAAGTTAACTAGAGAACAAATAGGATATTCAATTTTTAGCGGGGAATTTTGGGGATAGTTTAAATATTTTTTGGGAAATTTCGGGGAACACTGGTTATGGGTAATTAAATAATTATTAAATATTAAATAATTAGTATTAATAGTATTAATTGATTTACGAAGGCGAATTGAAATAAAACTACCTTAAAATTAAAGATTAAATAATTAGAAAGTTCGCTTTACTCGGTCAGCTCAAAGGATTGTTTGCTCACTAAAAGTATGGTATAAATAGGTATATTTCCGTAACATAGTTTGTGTTCGAGTATGACCACTTACTCATGAGCACACCCATTAGATAAGCTTGCTCATGCAACTGTTTAATACTCATCAAAACAATTACATAAATACTTTTATAGTAATAATATTTAGGGGACACATAAGGTGTGCTATCTTGCCGAAAATACAATTTACTTTACTTCAGAAAAAGCTGATTGTAACAAAGTCTTGTAAATTTGTCCAGTCAGTTTTGGACATTCTCTGATTAAAAAAAACATATTTTTTCTCGTGTCCCGAAAATAATAATTTTAGCTATGGTAGAGCGATCTAAATTAACTTTCTCTTCGTCACTAAACACCACAGTACGTCAATCAGTAACGTGACCCATTAATTGAATGTCCCAAGCTCTCTAGCATAGATTAGATTTAGATTTAGATTTTCTTTGTGGGCATTATTCAGCGAGTTTTTTATTAATTTCAAGTTTTCACATCTTGCAGTTTGACGCAATTCTCCCGAGTTTTATCTTCTAGGTTGGAGGTAAAGCGGCTGAAATCCTTCCTTTGTAATTTCACAGTTTTCAATAGCGGGATGGAAATGTCCTTGGGGTTTTTAAAATATTTAAAATACTTTTCTTGCAAATATTATCCTTCTACTAATAGTTTAATCTACATACATATCAAATGAGACAACTTGCAGAAGATTCAAAAACGCAAAATAATTCTAATCATATGAACGTAAAAAATTAAAAGGGTGCCCCGGTGGGCTAGTGTGTAGTGTGCTAGTCTATTAGTCTGGGGGTTGTGGGTTCAATTTCCACCAAAGACTCTGGGCGTTTCACTACAACCAGTGAAGGTCTTTGTTACTGTGCTTAATAATTAAGTAAGAATTTAATTTGTAATTGTACTAAAAGATTTAATAAATAAATAATTAAAATAAAGTAACGACGATGTCGACGAGGCCAAATAGAATAGGACTGTATATTTCTGCAGTACTGTTACTAATACCTTCCAATTTAGAAACGTAAAAGTTAAAAAGCATATGTCTATACCGCTCACCGTTGACTGTAACGTTCTGAACAACTTTAGAGGTTCAGAACGTTTCAATATATTTCCAACGACTCAAAGCGCAACAAAGAGTGTGTTTTGGGTGTAATGATATTTTGACAATGCCAGGAGGATTGTCGCTCTACGTGAGGCAATTCTGTTTATTGACTTCGCCATTTAACCAAAAGTGCTCAAGCACACTTAAAAAAATTTTTAATTGAAACAGTGAGTCTCCTTCGTCCCATTTACAAAAATTTACTTTGACTGATTCTATTCATGATAAATTACCAGTCTTATATTTCAAGACTTGGTCTCCTTTTCATTTCATTCTGTGATTTTGCTAATAGTTTGTGTCATGGTTCATAAAATTAATTCTTTTTTTGTTAAAAGTTTTCTTTTCGACACACTGTGCAACGCCATATTTTCTAAGCTTATTTGACGAAATATGTAGAATATAAGTATTGCAAGGTTAAAAAAATAATTGCCAAAAATAGATGTTACACTTATTTTGTCATACATTTGCCTGCTCTGAACTAAGCTTTATTAAATAGCTTTTATTACAATCCAGTATTCTTTTGTTTATTTTGCGTAATTTCGATTGTCATTCACTCAATTAAGTGAACGTCAGATTTATTACATTCCATTAATTTCTGCAATCATTTTTAGTTTTCGCTAGCATTTCGCACAAAAAGTAATTTTTTGTTACAGCAGACAAAAAACCTTTATATGTATAAAGCGAGCTTGATGGCAATAATCTTTTTTATTTTATTTTCATCAGTTTATTTTTTTTTTTTTGTTTTCACGATATTTAAACTAAATGTCACAAACTGTTTTCAATTATTAAATCCTGCATTTAAAAATTGTAATGACACAGATTGACCATTAGCTTTGTTTTATTTTATTATCTGTTGATGATAAATTAGATAAAATTCGTGGTTGAGAACAAAAGAAAAACCATTCGTAGTTAAAGGGATGAAAGTGGGAAAAACGATATTATTAGTTTTTATACCAGAAAAAAAACCTATGGAAAAAAATAAGCTAAAAGAAATCCAATTAAGGTACAATAGGTATTCAAAACGGTCCTTATAAAATCATATGTGATATAGATTTACATCAGGGCCTGGTGTGTTGCCTCAACCTGACGGTGGTCTTACCACGGGGTGAATTTAATGCCCTTGTTGGGCATAGAAACACAACACAATTAGCAATTTCATAACATGGCTGGCAAGACCATCCTCATTTTTTATGAGTTGCAGATTATCTAACTCCTAACCCGCTACTGGTGTCTCTATTCAGACATTCGATAGCACACCGGACTAAATTGCTCTTTTTGCGATTTTGGACCAAATCACAGCCATTACGTTACTTCTCGAAGGGCCTCATTAATATCCGGTCACAGAGATTAGGGGAAATCCCTTTTGGGCTATAGATTTTCGTAGTACCAGTCGTTTGGACACTGGTCAGACCCCAAAGATTTTTATCTTCCATTTTGTGACCCATAATAGCCACGGAAACTGTGGCTCTCACATATCCAAGCAGAATTGGCGTCAAGGTGACCATAATGCACCCGGAGGGAACCTAGCCGTGTTGCCCCTATAAAATCTAGACCAGAACCCATTACGTACATACCGTACATTACGCAATACAAGCGCGATGAAGCGATAATAAGGATGATCCATTTCGAGGTTCCCTACTTTTTAAAAGAAAAAAAAAAAAAAAAAACACAGAAAATTCAAATTTAATGGAGAATCTTTATTATCATTTGAAAGAACATTCTTTGGCATTTATTTGTTGAATATTATGTCTATCAAATGTTGGCCGTTGCTACGTCGCAGTTGGTCCATCCGATGAGTCCAATTTTCGATGACTCGTTCGAGTATTTCGACTGGTAACTGGCGGAGAAAAACATCACGCGTAATGACACGCCTGAATCGAAGCGGGTTTGTCCCCATAAACTTTAGACTTTACACATCCCCACAGGAAAAAGTCTAACGATGTGATATTACACGATCTTTGTGGCCAATCGAACGGCCCAAAACGTGAAATTATGTGCTCACCGAAATGTTCTCTCAATAAATCCATTGATTGATGCGATGTGTAGGAAAAGGCGCCGTCTCATATCGCTGCATAAATAGTAAATCCGACTCTATGCTGCTTACTCAAAGGAGGATTGTCAAGTGATGCCAGAAATATAATAACGTGTGCAAAAAGCCTTGTTGCTAGAAAGTGGTTAAGCTATTTGAACACACACATACCCACCACTTTATTAATCCTAAAGGTATGCAGCTCATTTATCTGTAATAAAAATTAAACAATTTGAGTATTAAAGCAAATTGTATATTTAATATTTATAAACATAAAATTTTTATTTAAATTTTTATATTGATTTATTTACATTATTTGTTGTAATAGCGGCGATAGTAATACATTTTCTGTAAAATTTTTAAATTCCTTCCTAATGCGGTTCAAGAGATAAACGTCAGAGACAGGTGAGATATTAAAAATTGTTACATTTTTACCCTTTAAAGGAGAGTCTTTTGCTGACGATCCTTTCGGAAAAATGGTGTCATTCCATACAACATTTCTGCGAATGTAAGGTGGTTGCTCTAGATATTTCCAATGTAATTGATAGAATGCAGCATGGTGTGCTTCTGTCAAAACTTATTGCTTTTGGTGTTGGTGATAGCTTTTATTGAGTTGTTCTAGATGGGTTTTCATCAAATTAGTTCTAGATTAACACAGGGGTACCTCAAGGCTCTGTTCTTTCTCCTAACCTATTTCCTATTTTTCTAAATGACCTTCTTTGTCGAACTTTCAGCACCATCTATTTTTTTGCATTTGCTATTCGTATTCCGAACATTTTACCTATTGGGGCTAAGAGGCAAAACCTGAATAGCTAATATAGCTAATCACGATCTCGTTACAATATCTGATTGAGGCCAAGCGAACAGAGTCGATGTTAATGCTTATTAGACTCCATATTTGATTCATACACACAGACGTTCGTGCGAAAATGGGTGGTATAAGTATCAAGTAATCGGAAGCTCTAGTTGTTCTTTACATGGAAATCCAGTGTTATGTTCGATATACTAAACATATTGGACAAGTCTCAAAAGAAGCTTTCAAATGCCTCGGTTTTTTGAAACGGTGTAAAAAATGCTTCACTTCTTCTGATCTTTTTACTTCTTGACCACGATCGGGTCAAAAATTGAATACAGTTCCCATGTATAGGCCGGTGCTCCAAAGTGCAGGGAAGGGCGAAGAAGCTTATAGGTGACAGTAGGGTCTTAAATACTATTAACTCTCTTCAATATCGACCCAATGTGGAAAGTGTTTTGCTGTTCTATCGTTACTACACTGCACAAATTATACTGAATATTTTGAAAAAACTGGACCAGGGTATCGAAATTTAAATTTTATTATAACTCGCTCATTCTAAAACATAATTTATAGACTATAGCGGTATTTTGTAGGTATTAACTAGACCCTTAAGACCATGTATAATTAAAAAAAAAAAAAATTAAAGAAATATCAAGCTCTAAAAGAATTTGCAGGTGCTAGGTACCCAAATTTAAGACAACATAGCGCCACCCCTGATAAGTAAATGGTACCCAGCATCAAAAGTTAAGCTCAGATGCTCCTTTGCTATGCTTGCGTAAAATTTTGGATCAATCGGCCTAGCTCTTTACAAATCGCTGGCTATTCCCAAAATATTTTGATTTTGCTCCTCTGTGCAATGTGGGATGTAGGAAATTGTTGCCGATGCTCACATGCTCTTCATTAAGAGCTCATCGATTGACTAGGAAATCGCACTATGCTTTACAGAGAGAATTCGTTTTATAGTTGAACAGTTTGTAGGAGTCATCCCTTGAGTGACTGACCGAGAATAAGAAAGGGAAAAAAGGTTTTCCCTATAAGCCTCCCTACGAGATGTATAAATATTCTTAAATGATTTTTAATTTTTTAATTAGCGACAAACAAAGGATGTTTAAATATATTCTTTATAAATTCAAAATATTCATGCGTCAGATACATATCGTTAGCTAAAATGCAAAAAGGCGTAACTAACAGAAATAAAATATAACGGGAGAAGCAATAAACTTTGTAAAATTAAAACTATACCATACTATAGATACCTTTGTTTTCTACAGGTGTCCGTCGGAAAGGTATACTAATTTGTTTTGCCACCAAATTGGTCTTGACAGTTCATATTTGGCAGTCGTGAAGTAGATACTTGGAAATTTTATAATGGAAAAATATATCATCAAAATATATCAAAAATTAATCATCAAAAAATATCATCGATTACTGTGACGATGAGAAAGTTACGTGAAATTTTTGGGAGAAACAACGAGCTAACAAAAAGCACTATTTATCGTGTAGTGAATGATTTCGAAGAATGGAGGTACGTACTGCAAAATCGGTTGAAAACATTACTGCTACTCGATACAGTGTTCAAAACAATCCATCAACCTCAATTGGACACGCCGTGGTCAGGAGCTTGGTCTGCAAAGAACAAGGATTTTAATTTATTTCCATTTAAGTTTCAGATAACATAAGAGCTTCCTCCATAAAGCCACTTACGCCGCCGTACGTATGCCAATAGGATGTTACAGCTCGCGCATGACAACCCCGATTATCATGGAAAAATCATAATGAGTGACGAGGTACATTTTCATTTGAATGGATATGTGAATAAACAGAATAGTCGGTTCTGGGCAATGGAAAACCCTCAAATTATTCACCAGGCACCTTTGCATCCATTATAGGTAACAGTCTGGTGTATAATTTGGTCAGGAGGAATCATTGGCTCTTACTTCTTTGAAAATAAAAACTGGGGAACGGTAACTGTGAATGGGGAGCGATATCGTGATATGATGGACAATTTTTTAACGCCACAACTGCATGCTTTTGGTTTGAATCCATAAGACGGTGCTACATCACATACAGCCAGGATTATAATGGAATTTCTGTGAGTAGTACCTTCTAGGCGGGCACCCTGTCTTAATGAAAGCTTCATTATTGATCACAGAAGTGTAAAATTTGGTCAATACATTTAGTTTAATGACGTTCATAAAAATCAATCAAAAACTCAATTCTGATTTTTCTGTTAGTTACGCCTTTTTATAAGTAGCGTTGGTCTCAAACAGAATGGCCTTATTCCAATAATTTTACAGGAGAAGTTAAAAACGTAATAGAAAATGTAATTTGTAATGTAATTTTGCTTGAAAAGAGTTTTGTTTTTACACTATTGTAATGAATTTGTGTGAGGAGGTGTATTTCTGTGAATTGTATTGGAATCACTGAAAAACGCAATTTCCTAAAAAATACGAGTTAGGGCCTTTCCATTTGAGACCATCGACTGGGTGATTTCTGGGCTTTGCCGTAGTCGGGTAAAAAGTCAATTTCAAGAGAATACGTACAAATTCTCTTTACAATAACATTTTTATAATTTTCCTGGTCAATCAAGTTAGAGTCTCTTTAATGGCTAAAAATAAAAAACATAAAATTTATCTTGTTTCTAAATTAACCCTGAAGATACTATTAACAATAAACGCCAGCAAATGCTAAAAAAAACACACCAGGCAATTGAACAACACCTACAAAATAAAATTTTGGAAAAATACTAAAAAATGTTGCTCTCACATCACACAAGTAGAATAATAATAAATTTAGTTGTTACGTATTCTTTTTAACCTGAGATATAAAGTGTGTATATATATGGTGCGTGTAGGTATAAGTTTGTGATTCTATTTTTAATTTCTATATTTATTTACATATTTGAAGATGCATATGTATTCTGAATAGTTGTAGGATGTAGAGTTTTAGGTTGTGTTTTCTACACAGCGGTGTTGGAATAGCTTTTATAAAGAGCCCAGATAAAAAATAGGATCTAAGTTTAGAAAAAAACTTGTTGAAATCTTAAATCAAAGCCAAAAGCTATTAAAGTGCATTAAAAGTGACAAAACTTAAACAGATTTATGTGTCTAGAAATGAGCTAAAATCAATTTATTTTAATGTCAATTGTTGCAGAATAAGAAAATCACGTATATTTTCACGTTTCGATTGACATTGAGCTGTTATTTGCAAAAGTGATTAAATTCTAATTGTGCAGGGTGGGGGAAAAAATAACATTTAATAAAAATATGAATACTTTCCGTAAAAATATCGATAATGTTGTCGATATTTCGATTATAAAATAAATATATAAAACACAGGTTGCTATTTTTTTAATCACAGTAAAAAGATATCGAGTAAGCAGTATATTATTTTCCTGCCATATAAAACCTCTTAATAATAAGCACATAAATGTTGCCAGATAAATGCAATTTTGTATGATAGAAAATGTTAAGTTTACAAAAAACAACAAATTTTTTATATTAGACGTTATTGAGGCCAGGGTTGACACACAAAATATATATATATATATATTCGTATATACAAGATAATAATAATTTTTAAATAAAACTATTTTACAATGACCACTTTCTTATTATACGATAATTATTACTACAGTGGTCTGCATATTTATTTTGACACCTAAGAAATTTTACCATTTTGAATTTTTTCAGATTTCCAAAAAATTAAAAATTCCAAATTTTTTTATATGAAATTAGCATTTATTTAATAGCTAAAAAACATTAAATCATAACTTCTTAAATTAAATTTGCTTTCTATGCAACTAATTTAAAAATTAGGGGGTGGCATAAGTATTTTGACATAAAGTATTTTAACTCTTTAAACAAAAATATGTTATTCGAACTTTTATAATGCTTTTAGATATTTTTAATATTAATAAAACGTGTATCCTCCTTTAGCGGCAATAACTTTCCGGAGTCTTTTAGGAACTGAATCGATCAAATTTAGAATGTATTTTGTTGGTATGTCCTCCCACAAATATTTACCCTCTGAAATTCTTCCTTCCCTGATCCTTGTCAGATCTGGGGTTCCTTGGCGCTTTATATATGAACAAACATTCTCAACCACATTCAAATCCGGACTTTAGGGTGGCCAATCCAAAGTTTCAATGCAATTTTCTGCCAAAACTGTCTTAATCATTTTACTCTTGTGGCATTGTCCTGTTGGAAAATAAATGACGGTCTAATCAACCTATCGCCAGAAGGAAATGTGTGTTCATTTAAAATGTTTAAATATTGATTTTGGTTCATTTTGGTCGATGGGAACCAAGCCTTTATATGCTATACAGTCCCAGAACATGGCTGTGTCACCTCCATGACTAACTTTTTCGACAACAGGTGCGATTTTTTTTCGAGTTTTTTGGTCTAGTCTAACAAAAACTTTTTTCTTTGACGAGTGATACTCGAAAGTACTTTCGTCGGTCCATAACACGCTTTGCCAGAACGATAGGGGCTTGTCCACGTATCTGTTTGCGAATTCTAACCTTTTAATTTGGTTCCTTGGGGCTATATATGAAATTGATCTTGCTACGTATGTATTAATGTTGGCTTCTTTTAGACGTCATCGAACTGTTCATTCGCTTAAATGACTATCGTGCGAATTCCCTTCCCTTCTAACGCAGCGGCTTTGGGTGTCAAACCTGGATTAGATTTAAATTATTTGATAATTTCTCGATCTTCCACGCCGTTGTTTTACGTTTTCTTCCTGTTCGAGTCAAATTAATGACAGATTCTGTTTCTTTACATTTATTTTTTTGATAATAAACGGTTCGTCTAGGTATATTGTACTCCTTGGCAATATCTATGACAGATATTACAAGATTATACTTGGTTATATTTTCACTCCTGACGTGTTAGTTAATTCCGCTATTTTTCCCATATTTACAAAATAGTAATATAATTTTTTTAAATATCTTTGTTAATATTTAATACGCTTTGTATTAAAGCTTAACACAAAAAAAAAATGTGATAAAATTATAGAATGTCAAAATAATTATGCCGTTACAAATTCTTGTATCAAACTGGATTTCTCCCTTCAGAATAAGAATGGGTAAAGATTTTAACAAAATATTTTGCATACGTATACTTAAGAATTAGTGTAAAGAAAATATCATGATAACTGTGCCGTTATAGGAATTTCAATATTAAAAAACAATAAAATAATTCTTCTCTATACTTTGTCAAAATAAATATGCCGACCACTCTATATTCTTTGAGCTTTGCTAAACCCATATAAATATATAATAAATATTTGGGGGATTCACAAGGTGTCATAAAATCATACTTTGTAAAATAATAATATGGAAAAAGATGACTGTTGTGAACAACCCCTAATATTTTATTGTAATATTTTAACTTTATCAATTGATAAAAAGAAAATTGCACAAATAAGGCGCATCTTAAGGATATAAATTGCAGCTTGCAAGCCGCATTACAGGCGTCTCGAAAAAGGCGACTTGGCAATGCGGCTCAGGTTTCTACTAAATTATATGACAAAACAATAAATATAGAACGTTTTTTTGTTTGAAACACAACAATAATATTTTTATATTATTATAAAATATTAGAACATTATGACGATATGAAATGTTAGCATACCTTGTGAATCCCCAATTATATATATTTATTTTAATATAAATACAAATTATAATATTATAATATAAATATAAATACAAATACAAAAACTACACCGTCCCAATCCAATCTTATATAGATGCATATTAGTATGAGTGTTACTTGTGTAAGGTTTCAAGACTCTACCTATTGCAGATCTCCAGGTAAATGATAATAATTCTTTACTTTGTATTGGAGGTCACACGCCTACCATTCTAATCCAGCCTGTGTCTCGCTAAACTATGTATATTAATAAGGTGGTACTGGTGCACAATTATAAACATCTAAGTTGGGTTATGATGAAGATTAAAAAATTTGCAGGGCAGTCGTTGGGACTGCCAATAGAAGTGATTACTTTTTCCTACGATTTTTTATGAAATACAAAGCAAAAGGATCATTTAAGTTTTCACAGAATATTTAAATACAAATATTGATAATAATCTTTTTATTATTGCACTTAACAGTTTTATTTGTTTCAATACAAAGGAAGCCCTTAGGGCCAATTATGTATGTATTGTTATATAATCTATTTTTGTACAGTTCATATAGACTAAAAATTAAATATAACTATAAATTATTACATTTGTTTAAAATTTATTAGTTTAAAAATGGCTCCCCAGCCATATGAATTAAAAGAAAAAAATTTAAGAAGTACCTATAGCAACGGAGATTACAGGATATGAGCATTTAAGAAGTTTAATAATTCACGCTTGTAGGTTAAAAAAGAATATGAGAAAAGCTTAAGTGAGTTAGGTAAACGATTCCACACACTATATACTCTTACTAAGAATGAGTGATCAAAAACAGAAAGACGTCGTAAAGGTGCATAAATTTGAATATTTCGTGTAGAATTAAGAAAAGAAAATTCACTTACCAGAGCTTCAGGTTTACCCAATTTCATAATTTTAAAAAATAGAAGTAAAGTTCGCAAATTGAGATAGTTATGAAAAGAGCAACCTAAAAACTCATGAGTTAGTGCGGTTACTCGATCATGCTGCCATATTCTTAAACCAAAGACATAACGAACAGCTTTCCTTACTACTCCTTCAAGAATATCTATATTATGAAGCCAAGTTCCAGAAAAAACTTCAAGGCAATAGTTAACTTGGGACATTATAAGAGAATGAGCAAGTCTATTTCTCACATGCCAAGGGGTATAAGATTTTAACAAATATAATCTTCTCAAAGTAAAGCATACCTTATTCAAGTGAATTAATATGTATTTCAAAATTTAAATTGCAGTCAAGAGTAACACCTAAGCATTTAATAGAAACAACATAATCAATTATTTGTTGCTCCAAATATATTCTAGGATATGATATATTCTGGTTAGGCAAGTGAAAATAAATAGCCTTAGTTTTTAATGGATTAATTTCAAGGCAGTTTTGGGACATCCAGTTAGTAATTGAATGCAGATGATCACTTATTAAAGTCTCTAAACAGTCTACTTGTCTATGGTTTGCAGTATACAACAGCAAAATATCATCCGCAAAGACATAAGGTGTACAGAAATTATTAATCATGAGAGGCAAGCAATCATTTAAATAAATTAGAAAGAGAACTGGACCAAGTACAGACCCTTGAGGCACACCAGAAGTAACAATTCCTGTACTTGAATTAATATCATTAAGACAAACAAATTGCGAACGGTCAGAAAGATAAGAATATATCAATTTACACGCTGATTTAGAAAAATTAAATTTGGTTTGTAATTTTTTTATGAGCAGATTGTGGTTTATACGGTCAAAAGCTTTTGCAAGATCTAAGGATACTACAGTGCAATTTTCATGATTGTTAAGCTGTTTTCTAATTGTATCAGTAAGTGAGAGAAGGAGTGATGTGGTGTTGTGATTTTTTCGAAAAGCAAATTGAAGGGGATGGATAAGAGAGTATTGTTCACAATGGGATAATATTTGCATTTTCATTATATTTTCTAAAATTTTGGACATTGCAGGTAAGATGCTTATAGGTCTCAAATTATCACTGTCAAAATGTCCACTTTTTGAAATTGGGATAACTCGAGCTAACTTCCATTCTGCTGGATATGAAGATACAGTTAATATAGAGTTAATTAGATGAAGAAGTAAATGAGAAATTAGAGGAAATATAATTTTTATAAACTTTATAGGAATATTATCATAACCGGACGCATTGGTTTTAATAGAATCTAATGCAAGATATACATCATATTCCGTAACATTGTTAAAAGAAAATGAATTTGAATTTTCAATATAATTTTCAAAATTAAAATAACCCAGATGATTAGTACTTAGATTACTTAAAAATCTGTTTGCTATTGACTCAATATCTTCTTCGCTAATTTCAGGCTTTTCACTTCCAATACATCCAAGCTTACGAATATTTCTCCAAATTTCAGTATTATTAGAATTAGCAAACAAACTTACACCATAATTATAACGCTCTTTTCTAATTATAGATTTAGTTTTATTTCTTAGCCTGCAGTATGATTTCCAATTTTCATATGTTCGATTTCTAAAATATGTTCTATAAGCAATGTCTCTTTCTGATCTAGCTTGCACTATTTTTCTAGAGTTCATCCATCTAGAATCATTTATATTTGATTTTATTTTAGATACCGGGACAAAGGAATGGAGACAATTTACTAATTCATTAACTTTTGAAAGTTTAAAATCAACATTATTTGTACTAAATATAGAAGACGAGTCGAAAAAATGTACATATTGTTGAAATTCATCATAATTTATTCGATTGTAATCCCTAAATTGAATCCAAGTGTTCTGTGCATGTGAAGTGAAATTTAAAGAAATATAAATGAAACTATGATGCGACAAGAAAAAAGGAAATTGCATCTGACCACTATTAGCAACCATAGTAGACCGGCTTACGAGAAATAAGTCTAATAAAGAGGTAGAATTGTTTGGTAAATTTATATGGGTTGGTAAACAGTTGTGTATTAAGGCAAGACCACATCTTGAAACCAAGGCCCGAAAACTATTTGATTTTTGTGGGTTAAAAAGATTGCAATTAAAGTCCCCCATTACAATAATATTAGAAAAACGATGAAATAAATCACTATGTAGACTTTCAAAAGTGTTAATGTCTCCATTAGGAAGGTAAACAACACCAACGACTAAAGAAGACCCTCTTATTCCACAAATTTCCACAAACAAAGATTCACAAACTCCATATTGTTTACCTCTAAACAAAATTTTATAACGCAGACTCCATATTGTTTACCTCTAAACAAAATTTTATAACGCAGTTTATTTGATATATATAAACACACTCCACCTGCTCTTTTTGGAACGTTATTGTTACCTATATCATGATTAGGTCTGTCATTTCGAATAAGATTATAACCAGAAAGAGTTAAAGATTCTGAAATCACAGATGGCTTAAACCAAGTTTCTGAAACTCCTATGACATCAAGCAAAGAATTACCAAAAACACTTTTAAATTCCTCCAATTTAACACTAGAATTAGAAGGACTCAAACTTTGGGCATTAATATGTCCAATATTTAAGTTGTTAGAAAAGGGTAAAATCTCATCATTAAGTAATGATACATCTCCAGCTATAGGACCAAGATTATTGTTATGTGTCATAGCGACATAAATAAAATTCATATGATGGGGGGAGCCATAAAATAAACACTAAATATAATATAATATAATAAAAAAATGTTAGCATACTGAAATTTATATATTCGTACAAAAATATCAACTATTTAATTTTATTTAGTCAACAATCAATTTTATTATAAAACTAATAATATAATTCCGCAATAGACAAGGAAAAAAGAAAAAATTTCGACAAAATTAATCTATTATCAAAAAAAATTTATGTAATTCTTCGATTTTAAATTAGGCCTTTACAATATCTTAAATGTAAAATCAAAATTTTTGTAAATACTTCAGTAATATTACAGTAAAATATTATTGATATCAACATAGTGTCCACAACTGGGACAAATCTCCCTCGACAGAAGCCAAACCTCATATAAAAAAAACCAGTATTAAAAATACTGTTTTTTTTTTCTTTCATATGTAGTCCAACCTCTCCCAAGAGAGAACCTCTGCCAAGAGTTGCAGACACTATGCAAAGCAACTTATAGCTAGCATAAAAGATATTTGTTAATATACCCAGTACACATAAAAAATGATGATCAGATCAAGAACAAAGTAGTTTGTAAGTAAATGTCTAATCTTCAATAAAGAACATATTTGTTTTAAAATTATGCAATTAAAATTATACATTATACTCAAAGGTTTACTTAAATATTTTTAAAGGTGGGTTGCAAGTTAGTGTAATTCATAAAATGAAAATTATAGAAAATTATATTCATAAATATTATTATGTTCAGTTAGAATTATTATCATAATTATTATGGAAAGCTGTAGCGTAGTTAAAAAAATATCTTGTAATGAATTAATTTTCAAATTGATGAGATTCAACTTGATTCACAGTTAGCGAAAGACTTTTTAATATTAATACCAATTCTAAAAAACATTTTTACATGGTTATAAATGATCAGCTTAAATGAAGAAAATGACATTTCAAAAGTCTTTTTACAAAATAAAATCAATTTGAGTGGAAAATAATACTTTTAAACCTCATGAGAAGAGCAAAAATAACATCTAGATTCGAACGCTTGAAATAGTGTTTGCTGGGTGTTAGTATATACAAACGTACACAAATATATATACCCTACAAGCAATATGGCAGTCGATTACGAAAATAATACACCTTAAGTTTACTTTTATGGCCTAACTATAAGCCAACTAAAATGTAATGAAAACATCCCCAAAATCAAAAATAAATTAAAATTATTTTTCACAATTTTCCTTTAAATGAAAATTTGAGTAACATTTTTTGCGTTCTTTTGTATTTTTAAATTACTACTGGTTCTAAGGTAGTTAGCTTAAAGTGCATTAAAAGTTAGTCAAGTTGCTTATAGGGCATACATACAATATATACATATAATAATATCAAAATTTTTTATATTAAAAATTACCTTGCGAAGAAAAATTTACATTTTTGTTTGTTATTTATTTTAGGATATAATTCATCATAATTTGTTTTGATTGCTTAATACAATAAAGAAGAGGAAAAAAAAGTTTAAACACGTTTAAAGTATAATAAATTACAAGATTCTTTATAAGTGCTAGTACAAATAATTATGAGCAGAAATCATGGTATTTTTCTATTAAATTAAAGAAATCTAATATTTTTTCAGCGCCTTCATTAGTTTTAATTACTGCCTGTGGTATGTTCCCGTTCCGGAATTTGAAATTCAAAATAAGTTTGTTCCTTTTTAGCTGACGACATATATAGCATAATTTATTGGCCATAGGTGTGAGGTGGTCATTTAAGTAGACTCTTTTTTCTAAATTAGCACCTTCATCATTCTCTTCTTGTTTTATTAAGTCTTTAAGTAGCAAATTCCGCGTACCATAATATTTTTTTAGTAATTTGTCCCGGGTAAAATTTGAATTAAACTTAACAAGCACCTCTGCTTTATTTTTAATAGTTGTGTATTGGAAGTCAGTCTCATTGAAGGGTATACTATATACTTCAGACAGATTTAAGATCATGGTTTTTAATTTAGGTGAAGATGATGGAAGACCAGTGATAACAATATCAGACCTATTTAATCTTCTCATTATTAGATTATGCGACTTTTCCAGTTCTACTAATCTGTTTGTAGTGGAATTGTCTATCTGCTTGACAAATTCATAACAGTGTTTGACATCAGATTTCATGTTGTTTATCTCTGCCACAAATTCTAGTTTAATTTTATTCCCAATTTCATTAAATTTTATTTCAAGATCTTTTATAGCTTCACATATACGATCTTCAGTTGATTTACGATGAGATTCCAGTCTAATATTAAGATTTTCATTAATTTCTTCGATACCTTTACGAAGTTGTACAGTAAAATTATCAGAGGCAGTTTTAGGAGCCATGACTTCAGAAATTTTAATATATTATTTAAAATTAGATTTTATTCACTTTTATTTTTTATTCACTTTATTTTTCCTTAATTGTTGCTTTATGTTTTGTGCTTCTACTTAAGCATGTACTTACATAATATATGTATTATACAGTTTACCATGTGCTTGCAATGCAAAAAAAAAAGTTTTTTGTAAAATATTGTTTTAACATATGTGAATGCAATTCATTTATTTATTATAATTGAAAGTTCGCAAAATCGTTTATGTTTATTGCATAAAGGTGGTTTAATTTAAACTTTTTAGTTTTATAATAAATCAATTATTGACCGGCACAAAATTTTCTCACTCATTCATGGTAGGGTTACCATGTCCATTCAGTTTTACTACAGTTTTCGGCTCTACAAGTTTTGTTTCTTTTTTAAATGTCCGCTTATTACAAACTTTTTCCGAAAATATAAGTACATATACATATCATAGTAGTAAACGAGTAGTAAAGTAAATACTAGAGATCTGCATTAGTTCATTTGTATTTTAATCATATGAAATCATTACACTAACAGGCATAAACTCCTTGGTAAAAATATTTGTTACAGTGAACAATATAAACATGTTGAGTAAATCAGCACAAAATCTGTATCAGAGAGAATCAAAACATGTTGCGTTTAGTTTTGTTTGTGTTAAAATTATCATTGTGCCAATAGAATGAATGAAATTACAGCATTCATTTGTTTGCATAAAGATAAACTGAATAGCAGGAATACCGATGGACAAAACAGTCAGACGGACCATCTGATAGTCAGACCGTCAGTCAGACAAACCAAGAGACCATCAGACAGTTTGTCAGACCGACAAACAGTCAGACCGTCAAACAGTCAGACCGTCAAATAGTCAGACCGTCAAACAGTCAGACCGTTAGTCAGTCAGACAATCAATCACACAATCACTAAAAACCAACGTTATGTTGACCATGATGACGATGATTCGAGTTCAATAATTTTTCTTCAACCAAATCGTGCATAATGGTGACGACGGTTTTTGAGGTTACGACGATTTTTTAGTTCAATACTTTTTCTTCAACCAAAAAGTGCTCAACGTATCTACAGAAGATTTCACTTCAATAATAGTGACGACGGTGTTTGGTGACGACGCACAGTGGCTGAAAATCGTTTTTCGTTGGCCAAAATTCTGTAACTTTTGAACCGATCAAAATATTGAAATAATTTTTTTTTTAATGGATAGATATTTAGCTCAGCTTGATTCAGTTTTAATTACATTAAAATTGATTTAGGACTTTTTAAGGAATTCGAGGTCAAAGTTGAACATTTTAATTTTTTTAACTTTCAGAGTGAAATATGGGTTTATTCTTGATCAGTGATGAAATCTAAGACGATATAGCTATGTCCGTCTGTCCATACGTCCGTCTGTCCATCCGGCCGTCCGTCCATTCGCCTGTCTTTATGAACACTATTCAGTCTAAACGAAAAGAGCTAGACCCTTGAAATTTGGTACATATATATCTTGAAGGATAGGGCAGGCTAAGTTCGTAAATGGGTCAAATCGGACGAGGGGGAAAAAAATTCCCCTAAGAAGAACTAAACCAACCCCTGAAAAACTACACATTTTTACAAGTTTTTTTGTAAATTTGTTAAGCAATTGAAACATTTTTATGTCAAAGAAGGTTCAAGGTCTTTACCCTGGAGCCAGAAAATCATAAAAATTTATTTTTGGACCCCGCCCCCTTTTTGTGGGCGTTTATATAGCATATTATATGAAAAATAGTGTCAATAATTAACAAATTGTATTACCTAAGCCTAGATTGCATAAAAAATTAATTTTTAAGCTTTCATGACGAATGGAAAATGCACTCGGATCTTCTGCGCTACCTTCACCTCACCCCCCCCCCCCCCCCCCCCAACAAAAAATTTTTTTTTTGGTTAAGCAACAAGAAAATATAATTTTTATTCATTTGACTTAAATATTAATTGCAAATATTCCATATTTTGTTCTGTGCTATTTCTGTTCTTTAGTAGTTTTTTGGCTTCTTCATCTAAATCCCGATGGTCCACTTTCCATTGATTTGGAATACTGGATATGAACGGATCTGACGTTGCCAATAATATATTAAATAGATCTTCATTTGTTGAATTCCGTGAAATTTTCCTAGTATTGTGCTCTCTATAAAATATGTAATCCTTGTTCCTTTTTTCCTGAGCCTCCTCTGATAGATCTCCAAGTGGCACCAAATGATATTTAATGACATCTTCACCATGATAAAGGATTTTGTGAACTGTTGCAGACATATTTGTATATATTTTTGCAGTTTCCTTAGCATAATCTCCAAATTTTCTACAGTCAATTTCTTCATTGTACGCAAGTACTTCTAGTATTATTTTAAATCTGAAAATAAGGTTGAAATCCACTCCTGTTATTTCAGATGCTGTTTCTGGATCTGAAAAGAATCTTCTTGCGGTATTGCCATCATTTGTATTGCCTGACCCTTGTTTTGGCTGATCTATAATCAGTACACATTTGCGATATTCATCTTGAACATGTTTCTTTTTTGAACTTCTTAACTCTTTGTTGGTCACGTTGTTTCTTATTGATCCTGAAGACCCGAAATCCAAATCATAACTGATTTTTAGTATGTGTTCCATAAGTCGTATTCATGCGTGTAGTGGTGATAATCCAAATTCATATGCATCGGTATTATCTAATGATTTTGCTGGGACTTGGTTTAATTGGGTTGATGTTGCCTGGAATATAATGCAGCTGGATGCAGCCTTCGTGTTAGTCAAAGCCTGACCCACTTTTCCATCTATCATTGTCAGGACTAACTGGTAGCTTACTTCAATTTGCTGCCCATCTAACTGTAATTGTAATGGCTGTAGTGCTGTAATTTGGGCCTTGATATCACTAATTTCTTTATTAATAACATCATTTATTTCATTTTTGAATTGAAATTTGATTGGCCTGCAGTATTTCGTAGAAGATGGTGTCTCATTTTTCCAAATATCCATTGTTTGCGTTGTACTAGTCGAAGGCTCTGAATCTTCCAAAATCTTTTTCAATCGCAATGGTACAAATGATACCATGAACATATCTGAGTCAGAAATATTTTCACATACAGCTTGTTTATATTGTTTTTGTCCCGAAGAACCATCACATCCCCATTTACAAAAAAGAATTAACTTTGTGTTTCCGTATTTCTTCAACTCATTTCCTGTTATTGATTGCAGCAAGCGTGCGGCTGTGTGATCAAGTAGAGATTGTAGTTGTACCTCTGCCGAAATTGGTGTGATTGTAATAGTGTCCTTTGATGGCAAACAGTCCATTTTAGCAGCGGTTATGTGATGATATGCTGGATATATATTTGAGCCTTTTTCAATCGCACGCTGTCTGAGTTTAATATATTGCTGTTTTGTTAATTTCAAATCCAGAAATAATGCTAATGCCTCCTCATTTGTGTACTGTATTGCAACATTCTGAGTTGGTATACTTTTAAGAATCCGTTTTGTTCTCGGTGGACTAGCTTTAACAACTTTTTCAATGATATCCACTTTTGTAAATTGGTTCTGTGATCGTAATTGATGTAGGAAAGATTCTTTTATATTTGTAGAACCAAAGGCATCGTTAATATCTTTAAGCTTCCGCCTCTTAGATCTATCGCTGCAATTGTCCACTAATGATTTGCGTGGTCTTCCAGCCTTATCTTGCTTTGCTGTTTCTGCAGCGACAGTAAGTCGACCTTCTAACCACTTTGCACTTTTTATATAAAATTTTTGTTTACTGTACATAACTTCTTTGTAGCGTGTTTTTAGTGCTTTGACGAAATTATATAATTGCTCTTGCATTTCGATGCTACACGAATTTAAGTTTAATTTTATTTTAACGTAACTAAGAACAATTTCCTGATTTTTGTTTCTAAAATACACTTCGGCCAGTTCTTTATAACTGAAGCTCTCCATTTTCCTTTGAATATTTTTATTTGCGTTTGTTATGTTTTATCCGTACACTTAAAGGATTAAGTTATTACTGAGTAATCCCTTAACGAATCCGTACTTTTATAAATTTTTAGATACATGTTCTTCACACACTGATCTTTAATTTCATAGCATGTAGCGCTTAACTGCACTCATGCGTCAATATGGGGTTGTTTTTTAACTTTAGTGGTTTAATGTCGCAATTATTGTTATAAAATTGTTTATGACTTTGGTTGACCCTAACATTTGATAACAGGTAAATTTAGAGAGAGATCATATGCTTCCTGTAGAGCCCATTGTAATAATTTTATTACTTATTTTTTGCTGATCAAAACAAAGCCATTAAACCCTTTCGAAGGTATTATATTTATTTTTTTTTAGTTATACGTATCCTAAACTAAAAAAAATAAACTTTTAGGCAAAAAGGTGAAAATTTAATACACCATTGTATTTGAATTTTTTTCGAGTAATTTTATTAAAATGAAAAAAGTGTTCTACAGGCGGCTCGTGGCGGGTGCAAAAGTATATATAGCCTTAAAGAGGATACTTTCACCTTTCTCGTGGTTGTATACGTTTCTTGTTCCCTTTTGTTCCCTAGAAGTTCTATTCCACTAAAGTTTAAATTTGAGGAAAATATAGTAGTTTCATAAATATTTTATAACGCCCCTAATATTAAACGCTAGAGCTGTGTCTACTTACAACAACTAAAGACAATAATCCTACCAACATTATAAAAAAAACCGCAGACCATTATCGATGATAGCTTGCGAGTAGTAACCATTTAATTTTGATAAAAAACCAAAGAAAAACACCTTTTTCTGAAATTAAAAAAAAGTTGAGTTTGACAGCATGCCACGCCCACAATTATCAATATTTTAACATAATTTTTTGGCTACCTTAATTTGGATATATTAACTACAAAATGACGTAAAAATTTTAAAAATCGGTGACAAAAAAAAAATTTACTTTTGGCCAACGAAAAACGATTTTCAGCCAGTGTGCGACGGTTTTTTAAGTCAGTATTTTTTCTTCAACCAAAAAGTGCTCACGTGCCTAAAGAAGTTTTCACTTCAAAAAAAAAAAAAAAAAAATGTTTGGCCCAATCGGCTACACCGACCGTTATTACATAATGCGATTACCAACGAACGATTTTATTTATGTAGATAATAATAAAATAATTATTATTAAATAAATATTCTGTAATTTATTTTATCTGGAATTCTTTTTATCAGTGTTCGAAAATTTAACTTATATAATTACGTTATTTTTAATGTATAGTTTGTGCATTTACTATTAGATTCTTTTGGGTTTTTATTTTAAAGTACTTGACATATGCACATACAAATGCCAAAAGCCGCCTTACCAAAAAAGTAAAATAATTGTCTATTATAAAAAACACTAATGAACGCTAATAACGAGTGATTTTTTAAGAGCTTGAGAACTTTTTTTTAAAAAAAAACGCATAAAATTTGCAAAATCTCATCGGTTCTTTATTTGAAACGTTAGATTGGTCCATGACATTTACTTTTTGAAGATAATTTCATTTAAATGTTGACCGCGGCTGCGTCTTAGGTGGTCCATTCGGAAAGTCCAATTTTGGGCAACTTTTTCGAGCATTTCGGCCGGAATAGCCCAAATTTCTTCGGAAATGTTGTCTTCCAAAGCTGGAATAGTTGCTGGCTTATTTCTGTAGACTTTAGACTTGACGTAGCCCCACAAAAAATAGTCTAAAGGCGTCAAATCGCATGATCTTGGTGGCCAACTTACCGGTCCATTTCTTGAGATGAATTGTTCTCCGAAGTTTTCCCTCAAAATGGCCATAGAATCGCGAGCTGTGTGGCATGTAGCGCCATCTTGTTGAAACCACATGTCAACCAAGTTCAGTTGTTCCATTTTTGGCAACAAAAAGTTTGTTAGCATCGAACGATAGCGATCGCCATTCACCGTAACGTTGCGTCCAACAGCATCTTTGAAAAAATACGGTCCAATGATTCCACCAGCGTACAAACCACACCAAACAGTGCATTTTTCGGGATGCATGGGCAGTTCTTGAACGGCTTCTGGTTGCTCTTCACTCCAAATGCGGCAATTTTGCTTATTTACGTAGCCATTCAACCAGAAATGAGCCTCATCGCTGAACAAAATTTGCACATTTGAACATTTCGAACCGAACACTGATTTTGGTAATAAAATTCAATGATTTGCAAGCGTTGCTCGTTAGTAAGTCTATTCATGATGAAATGTCAAAGCATACTGAGCATCTTTCTCTTTGGCACCATGTCTGAAATCTCACGTGATCTGTCAAATACTAATGCATGAAAATCCTAACCTCAAAAAAATCACCCATTATATAATGTAGTACACAGCCACTACAATTCTAGATTTAGTACAAAAATGAGAACGCTACGTAATGTTTTTTACTTGCGTTAAAAAATCGTTATGTATTGTATTCGGATTGTGTAAAATGTCACAAACACTAAGAAAGATAGATATCGTTTTTGGTTTTGTGTACAATACACAAAATAATGTTCAGTAAATTTTCGAACACGGCTTTTTATAGTTTCCGACAATTTATTATATTCCAAATTAGCTTTATATTTTGAGATTCCTCGTATTTCTTGTATTTATCTCGAGACGACAATAGCATGAAGGTCAACCATGAAGTATTTTAGATAAACAATATGTTTACTTCTCTCTGTCTTTCTGTGTCTATCTGTCTGTATCCGCATCACGTAACTACTACAGATTTTAACAAAATTTTGTAAAGAGGTACCTTAGTATCCTGATTCAAATATAGGATCCTTTTTCCGGAAAAAATATCTGACTTCATATTTAAATAGGGATGAGACCCTTTATATAAAGTAAATACATAAACGAAAACTGAGGTACTAAAAAAGTAAGAGTCTTTGATGGGCATTGCTTTCAATGCAAAATCGAACAAAATATTGGAAGGACACTGACGAAGTGGCGGGCACAGCTTGTTTTGAATAAAATTGTGTTTAAAAGCAATAGCCGTGATTTGAGGATCTCCTACTTCTTAGATATGTACTCGTTCCTTATATAAACTATAAAATATAAAATCGTATCAGAGAAAAGTGTTTCTAAATTAATTTTTAGTAAAAGTTTTTTTTTCCAATTCTTTCCAAAGGTAAAAAAGATAACCAAGCACATTTTTCGTAGATATTTTCAAGGATTTAAAAAAAATCTTAACGTTTGAATCATAAATAAAAAACTTTAGTGACTTAAAAAAAAATCATGCCCAAATTTAAGGACAACCCTCATTCACCCTAGGTAGCCGATTGGCAGCAGCTTGCAACTAGAATACCTCTCTTTTGCTGCTGTGAAATTCATTAAAATATCTTTAGTGGAACATGAGCTTCTGAATTATTTCCAAAAATTTTTTTAAACCACTGTGCAGCGTACAAGATAAGTAGCTCAGCCTCATGTAATTATTCTACTTTTTTTTAATAATTTTTCCTGACTTTTTCATGTGTAATGGCTTGTAAAAGAATGTGTTATTTCATGTGAGTGTGAGGCATAAAAATGCATAAAGTTCTCATGCATAGAAATGGTGTGTGTTGATATGTTCTTATGCCTATGTGTGTATGTATGTCATTTGTCACTATTACAGCTAATGTGATTGTTATTGTTGTTGTTGTTTTTGTTATTTTACATATTATAACTTGTGTCTGTTAACTCCCAGACCGGAAGTCATCTTATAATTCATGGAGGAATATGTCCTTCGACTAGACGATAGCTTCGTATCACTTCTTTATTTGCTTTTAGCATTCTACACGTAATTTTGTTAAATACACACACTTCAGCTATTGCGACAGCCATTATAGTTATTGTGCTATTACTTTTTGTGACCCTCCTAAAGACAATTAGAATTACTGCAGAAATATTAAACAATATAGCATGGATTTTTAATACTAAAAAGGATAATAATAAAAATAAAAATAATAAAGGATAATTTGTCTTCATTTTAGGGAGGAAAGGATGCAATTTTAACAAAAGAACTAATGTTGTAGCATTATGGTTTAATACATATACAGGTCAGTGGATATTTTTCTTAGATATATTTCCCTAAGCCACTATATATAAGTAATTTCTTAATAGTTTGAAATTTAGTCAATCGTCACTCCGTTTTGCTAACACAGTTGTCGTGCAACAATGTTCTTGTCGAACTAAGAATTTTACTTCGAAAACTCTTGTATTTATGACAGCTCAAAGAAGTGTATTGGTATTAAATTCGAATTTGAGTTTTTAAATTTGAAGAGAAGAGTAGAGAAAGAATGACATGCGCATGTTTTCAAATAGGGAGTAAGTCGCGGCAATGAAAATGCCAGATGGTATTTCTTTTAGTTGCAGAAAAAAGCCAATACTTTTCGAAATTTATTCAAAAAAATACTTGACGAGTTACTATTGGTCATTCCTCGCTAACTTTCCTAAATTTTTAGCTTTTTTTGGTACCTATCAAAAACAACCCATCCTTTATTTACCGTTATGCAAGTAAAATAGCTCTAAACCTACTCACAACTTCTGCAAGTTTCCAAAGTGTTTTAAAATTTGGTAAGGATTTTAATTAAATGCAAACATATTTTATGGTTATGGATAATTAGGTCAGCCAAATGAACTAGGCTTGCGGGAACAGACATGTTTTTTTTTCGAAATTTTTCATTTGATATAAATTTTTATGAATCTAATTAATATAGTTGAATTACTTTTTTATAGTTGCCACAAACCATTCACTTACAAATCAACCTACCAAAAGCTATGCATGTTATGTGCCAATTTGGTTATCCAAACGAGAGACTAAACGACTAGTACACAGAAAAAAATATTTCCACCAATTAAATATTTTAATTGGTTTCATATTAGAATTTAACTAAATAATTAACTGTTTTAATTAATTGTTTAATTGATTAAATTAATTGTTTAGTTAGAAATATTTTTTGTTCCTTTTTAAATAAATATATATTTCAATCAATTAAAATATTAATTGAACTTTAATTTAAAACTGATTAACATCTTTAATTGGTGAACAAAATTTTCTCTGTGTAAACTAATAGTTTCACGGGTTGTTTTGCAGGTGGAATGGTCTTCGTTCACAACAATCAAGTTGAGAAAGAACTCAGGTTTAATGTTGCGATATACACATACGCTTTTTACAAAAGGGCTCCGAGTGTACTGAACCTTGAATGCGACAATTCTTACGATTATCAAAGCTGACAAGGTTTAAGTGTACTCCATCGCATAGGACGATTTTGCTCGAAACGCGTTGTTCTTTCTAATAACTAATTCTCCATTTTAAGTAATAAAAAATGTAAAAGAGATACCAAAATATGCTACTAATTTAATGGGGTGTTTCCATCCTCTTCGCTCCTCTTCATTCAGTGTCATGTTGTCACTAACTGAACTGTCGACTGGTACATACATTCCTTCTTCTAATCACAGATCCAAATTTAATATATGTCTACCTTAGGTCCTAAGCTTAATGGTAGCATATTTGCTTTTATTTCCGTCTTTTCCATGATTAGCCTTCATCGATTATTAATTATTTTGATCAGATGATAGTTAGAGTTTCCACCATATGTCACTAACGCAGTTGCTAACTTTACTGTGCTCCGATTTTTTCCGAGAAACTTCCCACTTCCCTTTACAGTTTGGCCCGTCCATCTATTGCGAAGTATTTTTATCGACCCTTTTGGATTCCTCGATTGGCCACTAAAAGCCGGAGATTTTGGAAAGTCCCCATTTGAAGCAGACCCTAATTTTTCCTCAAACATATTTATTTTAATATACGAAAGCATAGTGGGACAAATCTAGGTAACTAGAACAATAGGTCAACAAATCGAAATTCATATATTCCGTTATCGAAACCGAAGTGTGCAGCCAAGCACACACCACACCCCTAATTCAGGAGTTGTTTTTAATCTTTGCGAGTAGTTGGCCCGCAACAGATCAGCACACCACCAACAAGACTACCAAGGTTATCATTATCGTTAAAATACCATGTGTTGCTCAACTAAAATAATCCCATAAAACATTGCTATCAACTTATCTGGCAACACATCGGAAACGCACTCTCACAAATTGAGTAACTTCCGCTCCCAGTTGGTTGGCAACCAAATGAATATTTGCAATGTTTAACTGTTAAAGAACCCAGTTAAAAATGGTCCACCGTCGCGACAGCATCCCGGGAAATTACGTAAACGTTGTTGGGACCGAATACTTTTAAAATAAAAATCTCCTTAATTTTTTGTGTTTAAATGTTTTTTTTTTACTTTTTGGTGAAGAAGTGTACAGTGATGAGTTCAATGGAATGAAGAAATTGGCCAAGCGAAATTATAACTGGCAGTGGCAAAACAGCAATAACAACAATAATAGAGTGAATAAGTTTTTTCTACACATTTATTTTGCAAATTAATTTGATTAAAAAAGTAACGAACACACCTTTTTGTTGGAATTTAATTAAGTAAAACAGCAACAGCATTCGCTTAAAATAAATGTAAATCAAAAGAAATGTAATGAAACAATAAAATATTTTTCATTTATATTTAATTTGTTTAATAAATTTTTAATGTAAACGAAATGAGTGAAATAACCTCCTCCGCAGGTTACATAAGAAAGCAAATAGACACAGTAACAGCAACATTTCTAATAGGAAGCGCTCTCATTTGCCCCCTGCTTCAGACTATAAGATTTTAGATTTTCAGTAGGAAAAGTTTTGCGTAGCAGTTTAACATTATTTAGCAAAGAATAAATTAAAAATACAAATTGAAAAATCCCGAAAAGTAAAATAGATTTCAAAATAAATATTGTCAGATAAACAAATTTTAATATCAACGATTTGTAAAGTGTTAAAGCAGAACAGTTTTTTTTTAAATTTAATATCTGATATTGGTTAAAGAATAACAACAATTGTTATCCCGGTTTAAAATTGAAACAGAAACCAAATGTAGCACGCGCTCGCTCGCATACAATGGCAACGCCATCATTTGTTCGTTCTAGAACCGATAACAAAAGCAACAAATATTTTAATGATGAGAAGAAATGAAAAGATAGTAGAAACAAAAAACGTACGAATACTTAAATATTCATGTTTTAATGGAAACAGGGTGTTGCCTTTGAATTGCGGACGTTTTTGTATACGAGATGTGAATGAAAGAATATGTTTTATAAAATATCTAAATAAAGTATGAGGAAAAATATGTTCTTTTAGATTATTGCATGAACAGTCTTAATGGGTATTCCCACCTAAAACCAAAACCACCCAAACCAATTTTATTTTTTAACCGATTTTCAAAAGAATTTTATCAAATCGTCTATATTTTTTAAGTTTGTTTCTTAGAACTCATTCTGTCATTTCGAAACAAATTCGTTCCGTTTGGAAAGAAAATTTATAAATTTACTTTTAAAATCAATAATTATTATTAATGTAGGGGGAATATCGAAGCAGACCACTTCCTTAATGGGTCCCTTTTCCACCCCCTTTCGTCCTCTATGATAATATAAGGTTCCCTATAACCTTACTTTTGTTGAGTCACGTACTACAAGCAGCCTTTATATTGACTTTAGTGATTTCAGACTGTCTACTGGTAATGTCTGTCTTTTTCGTTATCACGCAGTCTCTAGTGATTGCTAGCATTTGTTCAAGGCTCAGGTCCCCCATGGTACCCACTTCTACCAGTGATTCTAAATCTTATACTAGCCAGTGCCGGACATTCACGCACAATGTGCTCTGCAGTCTCAAACTCTTCCAGGCTCAGTCTGTAATTATCAGCTTCTTCGATTTTCATCTTGGCTAGATGATACTTGAAGTTTCAATGATATGTCACCAAAGCAGTTATTCAGCTTAAGGTACTTCTATTATATCTGAGCACCTTACTGATCATCCTGTCCAAGGGTTCATCGAACACCATTCGAACCTGCCTACACGTAGAGTCGTCCCTCCACCTTTTCAGGTTTAATGAGTTCACCCATTCTAGAAATTTTAAAAAGAAAGGTCGTTTTAAATGGTGTCCCCATACAACACACGGCGTTTCAACGTATTTTCAGAACCGTAAAGGCCAAACACTGGAAATATTTACAAATTGTGAATTTGCAATAGCTCCCAGTAACAAACATAAATAATAAAATAAACTTAAAATTTAAAGGATGTTTATTTACGTCTAACATGTTTAATTTCCCACTGTAAAATACGTAAATGTCTTTTGGCACTTTTAAAACTCGGGCGCTAGTCTTAATACGTTTATATTGCACCATCGTGAACTGAAGGCTAAGACCACCATTGAGTGCGATGTATGAATATGCTTTAAAAGCTTGTTATTTGATAACAAATATACAAAACCTGTATCGTTATTTATCCAAACTTAACATCCTCACATAGTTAAAGAAAAAAATGTATTTTTGGGCGCCACAAAAGTACTGCCGACTATACCGGCGCCGACAAATACGTTTTAGAACGGCAGCCCAACGAGTCTGCATTCGACATAAAATGATACACATTAACACTAACATCATGTTAGTGTTAAGTGTAGACTGCTAGTGTCTTTTCCACGTTGCTAAAACATTGTTATAAAAGTTATCTTATAACATAACGATATCTGTTGCTCAACGGTACAACTACTATCTGTTGTGCAATAAGTATTTGAAAATTGATGGAAAATAGATAATTAAATATTCGCCGCCTATAACAAAGTGAACCAAATAATACCGCCGTTATGTATATGTCTTGTTCAAATCGTTGGCTAGTGAAGACGGAGTGTTATGAATAAATAAGGTTTATGTGCGATGTAATTGTCTTTGTACGTCTGTGAGCAATTATTACAAATCTTCTTTAAAATAACAGACATACGATATTGCACATGAGTCACAAAATAAAAAGTCGGATGTAAAAAACTTGTCGTGTGTTAGTGGCTTTCTGTGATATAATATGACATATTTTGATAGACACTTGAAAGTTACACAAAATATAACATTATGTCCGTTACAACACGTATAAAAATTATATTAAAAACTAAAAGTTAAACCCATAGAAGATATGACTTTATTTATATTTATCTTTCGAACCCTATTAGATAGACGATTGGCATTAAAGCAGTGTATCAGGCGAATTCATTTTACTTTAGGTGGCAGTACGGTGAAGTTAATTATTTTTTGCTTTACTTTTTTATGTGTAAATCAGCTGTCAAAAATTATTTTTAGCTTGGGAAAAAGAAAAAAAATTATTTATTTCCAAATATATTTCAAGATTAAGAAAAAAATTAAAAATATGTACTACAAAAATGGTAAGCAAGAAGTGTTTTTAGTTGTTGGGTGTGATATTTTGATTATTGCTTTTTGGCGTCCAACAACAACAAAATATATGTGGGTGTATTTTGCTGTTGTATTTTTTTGTCGCGGCGAAGCGGGTATCCCATATGAGAAGTGATTATTTGGCTTATTTTTGCGCCATAACAGGCAGACTCTTGACATATATGTGTATCCAGAGTATGTACTTTTACGTTCACTACAAGTAAAAGTCATAAAAAATTAAATTAAAAATTACAGGGTATCGCTATACAATATTATTTTCATGTATATTGTTTCCTTTTTTTGGAGAATTTATGTTTAGAAACTGTTCTCGTTTCTGGTGATTAAGCAATCTCCTCTAATACTTTTTTTCTTTTAAGATAAGTATGTCTCGCGCATTCAACATTTTTTCTTTTGAGAGACAACACTACCTGCAAAGATTTGCAAAGACACTACCAGAGTCTTTGGCAGCAATCGAACTTGCAACCTTCAGCCTGATAGACAAGCGCACTACCAATCAGTTTATCGAGGCACTCGTGTATTTTTTTCAACGATTTTAAAACTATCACTGTTTTTTATGTTCATTTGCGTCGTTTTTTGTTGCTTTAACTTTACGTGGGTACAAAAATAAGTGTTGCTAACTACAAAAAAAGCAATAGGAGAATTTGAACAACTACTTCTTTTCACTTTATGAAACACTGCACTTTTCAGTAAACGTCATCTATAAAATTCATTTATTTGATACTAGCTGTGCTCACACATGTTGTGAGCGTCCTGACAACATTTTGCTCGATTTTGCTTTGAAAGTAATCCAAACCAAATTTTGAGACTCTAATTGTATGCGAGTTTTCTCTAATTGTATGCGAGTTTACCCATCCCTGGATAAAGGTCTAAAATTTATATATACAATTATAAAAATTATCATAAAGCTCTGTAAAAGGTGTTTACAGATATCCCGCCTTAAAGTAAGCATATCGGTAAAATTGCGTACTTTCACCGCTTTTTCTCCACTTTCTCTTGGAAATAACATATTTTTGCGGAAAGAAGTATCCTATATTTGAATCAAAATATTAAGATACCTCCTCACAAAATTTTGTTAAAATCCATTTATGTAGTAGTATTTACGTATTGCGAACACAGACAGACAGGAAAAAAGTTACTGTTTTATTATATGTATAGATAATTTACTTTCCTTGCTTTTTTTTATAATTTTTGGTCTGATTGGAGTTTGGAGTTTGGTTTGAGTTAGATAAAATTTATGATCAAAACCTTTAATTTCGTTATTACATAATTACAAGGGTAAGGCTCGTTACTATATCTTGCCTTATTGTGCATAGCACATATAGTTTATTATTAACGGTTATTTTTTGTTTACATATGAGCCCTTGATTTTAAAAGTGGTATAAGTCAAAAATTTTAAAAATCTAGTTTATCAATTATTTCATATCAAATCCTAATAAAATAATATACTCTGAAGTAATTCGCAAAATTAAGTTGTATAATTGATTTTATTTTTTTGGTGGTAAACAAAATAAAGTTACTATATATTTTAATAGTGGTATAAGTCAGTCTGTTTTCAAAATTTGCCAAAAAAAATTATTATTAGTAATTAGTAACAGATAGCGGTTCAGTTATAATCCTAATAATGTAAAAACGTACTATTTATAGTTAATTGTAGACATTATACAGCGAAGAAGTATAATAGAAATATGTAAAAAAAGAAGCCCATTTTTGGTAGAACAAATGGCTCAGAAATCTTTCATTTCGACTAAACAACTGGGAGAAGCGACGACTAATAGAAAGTCTTGGCTAAAAACACAATAGATCAGATTTCCAAAAAATGCTCCATATAAGATATTTTATAAAACATCTTTGGATGACAACTCCGAATTCAAAGTGTTAGACCTTTCACCTAAGAGAGGAAGGCCAAGAATATACGAAAATAATGATTTGCTTTTATATTATACACAATTATCGGAGGAATAACAGCAGAAAAACGTAAAGATATGATGGATTTACTACTTTAAATCTCAGCAATTTTCCACAAACACTTTATTTTCCTAAATACTAAAAAAAAGAAATTACTTAGTTACAATGTATTGAGTTTGAATAAAATGTTAATTTCTAATAAAATATTTTACTTCAGAGTTTAAGTCATTTATAAAGTCTTGCAGTTAATTTTGAAAATGGTATAAGTCATTTTAGCCTTTCTAAACCACATTTCCTTTTAAAAATGTTTATAAATTTCACAATTATAATAAATACTTATTTGTCGGCACTATTTAATTGTCAAATTATTTTATTCCATAATATAAAAATATTTTTAAATCCTTTAAAATGCAAACCTCTTAATATCTCGAAACAAAAAATATATGACTTATACCACTTTCATAATCAAGGGCTCATATAGTCATCAAAACCTACTAATCTCTTTGACAAAATCCTAACTTTAGCTATTGGCAAGTTATAACAGTGGGCCTAAGGTTAAGTTTTAGATTAAAACTGAGGGATATCCTAATAGCAGTATGGAAAATAAAAAAGAAGATGCTAAGGCTTTGCTGAACCGGTTTATGGGCGTCGGGTTCTCAATCACATCATCCTCAAGAACTAATTTTTCCATAATTTGTATTTATTTTAAATCTTTTTTCGTGAATTATAATTTTTAGAGCTTTGACTTTTTTGTAGTCTGTTTGACGGTGACACACTGTCTAAGTAGTTTTTTATATAGAAAGCAATCATGAAATTATTTCAGGCATATGCACTCTTACACTCACTAATTCATTTTATGATATTAGAATGGTAAAACGTTCATCCTTCTATCATATACATATACATATACAGATACATATTCTTATTTCTATTTAAAAGGATTCAGGTGTTAAAGTTATTTTCTATCATTTAATGATTTCAAGATGCTAAAACATTCACGCTGATATCATACGGATACATACAAATATTCCTATTTCTGTGCAAAAATATTCAGGTGTTGAAATTATTTTCCGAAGAAACTAGATTTTACTGCCACCATTAACCACAATTTTAATGGCCATGTGCAAGCTGTATCTTGTCTGTTGAATCATTATGAATGGAACTTAAATAGAAGAAGAAAAAAAAAACAGAAAAAATAAAGACTAAAGACGAAAAATTCACGTACATGTTTGGTATTTTTATTACTCTCTACTGCTATTCTTCCGCTACGATGTAAACATCATCATCTCTTAGTTGCAAAAACATCTTTTATATTCGAGAACAACAACTTTGTAACAAAATGTGGTTGTAATGTGTTAAATTATAGTTTCATTGTTGCTTTTGTTATTTTGATGCTTGTTGGCGTAAAAATAAAATTTTATTTCAGTTCATGTTTAGGAAACTATTATTTTGTATTTAAGAAAGATTTGCATGGGTATTTTACTAGCGTACCTTAGTTAAAAAGCAATGAAAAAAGTAAAGGAATTTTATAACTAGTCACGCAGGGTAGCTCCCTCGTAGTCCGCGCAATGCTGTTTCAATTTTCATACTGGTACGCATTTTCTGATTTTCTAAACTTGCGGGTATCTTGCTGGTAACGTCGATACACATACTTTACACTAAGCCCTTAACAACGTAAGTAGTTACGAATTATGATGAAGAAGGATATAGGGATTCAGGTAATGCCATTTTCTTCAAAGTTAATTACATAATTTGTAAAAAATATTATTTCAACCCCACTGAGTAGTTAGATAGAAGAATAATGTTAAGCCTAATCTATATAAGAGGTGATACATTTCGAGGTTCCCTAATTTTTTAAAGAAAAAAAACACAGAAAATTCAAATTTAATGGAGAATCTTTATTATCATTTGAAAGAACATTCTTTGGTATTTATTTTCTGAAGATTATGTCTATCAAATGTTGGCCGTTGCTACGTCGTAGATGGTACATCCGTTGAGTCCAATTTGCGAAGACTCGTTCGAGTATTTCGACTGGTGACTGGCGAATGACACGCATGATGTTTTCCTCCAAGGCCTGAATCGAAGTGGGTTTGTCCGCATAAACTTTAGACTTTACATATACCCACAGGAAAAAATCTATTAAGTGCTCACCGAAATGTTCCCTCAATAAATCCATTGATTGCTGCGATGTGTGGGAAGTGGCGCCGTCTTGCTGACACCAACTGTCACCGAGATCATGAGCTTCAATTTCAGGCATCAAATAGTCGGTTATAATGGCACGATAATGGTCGCCATTGACGGTTACGTTCGCACCAGCATCATTTTTAAAGAAATATCGACCGATGATTCTACCGGCCCATAAACCACACCAAACCGTTGTATTTTCTGGATGAATTGGCAGCTCTTGAATCTTTGCAGGTTGCTCTTCGTCCCAAATGCGGCAATTTTGTTTGTTTACGTACCCATTGAGCCAGAAATGGGCCTCATCGCTAAACAAAATTTGCCTCGAAAACGTCGGAGAGCGAAGCAATTCAGGCGTAAATCTTTTCATTATGAAATGCCAAACAATACTAAACAAAAAAAAATAACATGACAGCATGACACGACTCACACGTGATCTGTCAAAAAAAGGCTATTGAAAAAAGTACCTCGGAATGGATCACCCTTTATAATTTTCTTACTTCATTTTTATTTCTTTTAACTATAAATTCGAAAAAAGAAATCTGTTCACAATTTCCATTTTTTCTTTTAATTCAAATTAAAGTTAAAGCATTGCACATACATACGTTTATTTGTCTAAGGTATTGGAAATACAGCTGAAAATTTCTACTACTTTTAATTATTCGATGCTAATCAATACTTAGCGATTGGGTACTCAATACTTTTTTACATAATAGAAACGCACTGTTAATCAGAGTTTTTAATGAAGCCCTTAGGCGATACTATTCAATACCATTCAATTAGATACTCAATGCCTCCGTTTACATTATAGCAACGGGATTTCATCGTCGTAGTCGTCAAACATTTAATTCAATTACTCCAAAGACACAAAAATGAAACTAAGATCCCAATAAACAACTTTCTAAAACATATGAACTTCCTAGGAATGATTCTTAACACCATTTAGGTAGCGCTTAGGTAGCCGCAAAAGTGAAAAATTTCACGAAAATTTTTTAGCTACCTAAGCGCTACCTAAACGGTGTTAAGAATCATTCCTAGGAAGTTCACATGTTTTAGAAAGTTGTTTATTGAGATCTTAGGTTCATTTTTGTGCTTGATTGTTTCCTTGAATTTTGAACGGTTTGCTACCTATGGACCTTAAGAGGGGAAAAAAGGTAAAAAAATTGAATTTTTTAAAGTTTTTTGCGATTTTGACCTTGAAGATGAAGTTTTTTTGATTTTATATGTTAAAAATTTTTGTTCTTTATGACAAGAGCTACTTTGCCTCAGAGAGTATATCAAAATTTCAAACTGTTTGCAAAATATGAGCTTGAGGAAATGATCATTTTTTGCAAAAATGACATCGAGGCCCCACATCTTTGAGGGCCCATAAAAAAACCTGGAGGACTTTGGGCAAAACTGGGAGACAGGGGTCTTTTTTTTGGTCTTTTATCACGTAGTGGTGTCCGTATATGGTTATTTTTTTCCATGTTGCACTGTGTTATTATTGTGTACATAGAGAACTACAATATGTAGAGTCCTGAAAATTTCTATAAGCAACCCTCATGCTAATGTGCATAATATAACAAATTACAGTCTGGCTTAGGATAGTGGGAGTGGTACCTAAAATGAAAATGTTATTATCGTGTTATTACACATAGATTGGACGGAAACTGTGGGCGTCACACACACACGATTGGACGATTGGACAAGAATAGAAGAATAGCAGTTATATTTAGCCTAATTAAGAAAAAGTTTAGTTTAAAAAAAAAAAATCGGAACAAGGACACACATAACGCCCAGGCTCCAAAAAGAAAATGTTCTTATATTTGCTATGTTATTCAACACAAAAAAAAATGTGAAATCATAGGTTTGCTACAGCCTTCATAATCGCTCTTGCACTCTTGAACTCTTAATACTGCCAAATGTCAGAGTCCAGTATTTATTCCCATATTTATAAAAATTAAAGATTACTTAAAGTTTACTTTATGTCAAATTTAAAAAAAAAATTACTGCAAGTAGACTTTATTTTTTATGAATAAGGACATTAATATTGAATATTGATTCCAATGAAGTTTTTCAATCATTCCGTTTTATTTAAGTATTTATATACCGAAAATTATTTTATATAATTGACTGAAAATAGTATTGAATATAATCACCAAGAAAGGAAAAATATGCATTTTTATTTAATTGTTTTTTGCCAAGTTCCGGTTCGAATTTTATAAATTTGTGGCCGATCAATAAAAGATATTATAAAAGTACAAAAAACGAAAAAAAAAAACAGAATGCCATATTTTTCCTTATATTGTAATGTTAAATAAAAATTTTGGAATTTTTAAGCTTCAATTTAAAATAAATGATCTTTATAAGAATTAAAAATATATTATATACACTTTTTATACACCCAATTCTGTTTTTATACGGTTATGATTTAACACGGTTTGAAAATAAAAAAAATTATTTTTTTACACGGTTTTAATGGGTGATTTTTTTGAGGTTAGGATTTTCATGCATTAGTATTTGACAGATCACGTGAGATTTCAGACATGGTGCCAAAGAGAAAGATGCTCAGTATGCTTTGACATTTCATCATGAATAGACTTACTAACGAGCAACGCTTGCAAATCATTGAATTTTATTACCAAAATCAGTGTTCGGTTCGAAATGTTCAAATGTGACAAATTTTGTTCAGCGATGAGGCTCATTTCTGGTTGAATGGCTACGTAAATAACCAAAATTGCCGCATTTGGAGTGAAGAGCAACCAGAAGCCGTTCAAGAACTGCCCATGCATCCCGAAAAATGCACTGTTTGGTGTGGTTTGTACGCTGGTGGAATCATTGGACCGTATTTTTTCAAAGATGCTGTTGGACGCAACGTTACGGTGAATGGCGATCGCTATCGTTCGATGCTAACAAACTTTTTGTTGCCAAAAATGGAACAACTGAACTTGGTTGACATGTGGTTTCAACAAGATGGCGCTACATGCCACACAGCTCGCGATTCTATGGCCATTTTGAGGGAAAACTTCGGAGACCGGTAAGTTGGCCACCAAGATCATGCGATTTGACGCCTTTAGACTATTTTTTGTGGGGCTACGTCAAGTCTAAAGTCTACAGAAATAAGCCAGCAACTATTCCAGCTTTGGAAGACAACATTTCCGAAGAAATTCGGGCTATTCCGGCCGAAATGCTCGAAAAAGTTGCCCAAAATTGGACTTTCCGAATGGACCACCTAAGACGCAGCCGCGGTCAACATTTAAATGAAATTATCTTCAAAAAGTAAATGTCATGGACCAATCTAACGTTTCAAATAAAGAACCGATGAGATTTTGCAAATTTTATGCGTTTTTTTTAAAAAAAAGTTCTCAAGCTCTTAAAAAATCACTCGTTATATCATTTAGCACGAATCAGGTTGAAATCTACAAATAAAAAACTTCAACGTAAAGCCATTTGTTTAGAAAACAAATTTGAAATTTTAGATCGCCCACAAAATGAAGAAGTCTCAACATTTCTTGGCAAAATGTTCGGTTTAAATGAAGTCACAGTAAGAAAATTCAATCGTTGATTTCTTGAACGAAACTATCTGTTAAGTTTTCATCATACACTAAAGATGCAAATAAATGGTGCAAATAGATATTCGGGTATATTCTGTAATCCGAAACCGAGTAAAATTGAATCCGAATGAAATTTTAAATTGTCATAACTTTTAAATCTTACCACATTTCGATATTATTTTTTATACGTTTAATTAAAGACCATTCACATTTGTTAACCATTCCTTGATTGCTAATGTTTTAAAATAATAGGCGCCAGAGATTAATTTAGTGTACAAATTGTATCCTCTATACACACAAAGCTACACAGTGGACATCGAAAAAAAATACATTGAAAAATGTATGCATGACTCACTTTATACACGAATAACTCTTGAGTATCCACTTTTGTGCATTATATCTAAATGTGTACATTGAAGACATTAAAAGCATCGAATTAACTTTATATACGTATGTACATTCATGGTGAAGATAGCATTGAATTTGTTTTGTAACTTCATAGGATGAATGTGTGTGTGTTTGTACTTTTATTTAAATTTGGTTAGTTTTTTTTTCTCAAAGTAGAAAAAACAATTAATGAATATTTTACTTCTTTCTAAGGAATTGTATTAGAGATTTGAATTTAAAATATAGATTATTTTATGTTTTAAATAATATAAAAAAATACTTTTATTTATTTATTAGTACTTCGCTTTAGTGAAATTAAGTGTAAATCAGTAGAAACATTTAATTTAATATTAAAATTAATAAAAACACTAATATGGCAACTCCCAGCCATGTGTTTGCTTGCTAAAGCATATACACAAGTACAGTTATAGCCACACATTAATATCAGCTGTACATGCCGAAAGAAAGGCAATGTCTTCAATGTATAGAAGGTGTGTACAGTGTTTTCAAGATGTCCATTAAAATTTCTTGTACATTTCTACGATCTCTGATAGGCGCAACTAAGTTAAATTTTTCTTTAAGAATTTATTCGATTTCAATTTCACTCGGTTTCGGATTAGAGAACATACCCGATTATATGTACATGCATATATGTGTAAAAATAAACATGATTTCTTGTTATGTTATGTTTTGTATTTTTGTCTACGGAACAGAACACTGTTTGTCGTACCTTCCATATTAACTGAAACAGTTTTGTCATGAGAATAGCGATCGTTTTCGAGTTAAAGGTTTGCCCTAATTTCTTCCAAGTGTTTGGTTTATTTTTTGTGGATGGGTTTAGCGTAGTACACCAGGGATACAATATTAATAAAAAGTACGACTAATAAATTTCATATGAATAAGTTATTTTACTATCTTATTAGAGGGAGGATATCGAAGCACACATCTAACTTTCTGAGTCTCTCCATATCTGCAACCCGATTTATAATTCAATTTCGTTTAGTATCTTTCTAACACCAGATTTTACCCTCGATTGTAGTGATTTGAGACTGTCGACTGGTAATTGTCATCATTCTTCCTAATCAGGGAGTTATGTTATTCATATTCAACGTGAATATTCGTGGTCCTAAGCATTATGCCAATCAGTGCTGGATACATTCAATATACACTATCGCCTCAGAAACTTGATAGATTTTCATTTTGGTTAGAGGGTTATCCAACTTTGATTATATAAAAATGGATAACTGTATGGACATTGTCTCACTAGTGCGTTTAGACAATAACCTCTGAGATGCATAGCCGTCCATAATAACCGAAGTTCATTCCACAGAAAAATATATTTGCACCAATTAAAATTTTTTTTATTAGTTTCAGATTAAAAGTTAATTAAATAATTAATTGAATCAAATATTTATTTAGTTAGGAATTTATTTCGCTCTGTTTGAAACAAATATATAATTGAATCATTTAAACAATTAATTGAACCTTAATTAATAACTAATTAAAACCTGTAATGGGTGCACAAATTTTCTCCGAGGATGGCCTGTTTACCTTTTCCGACGCTTCTTTATGCATTGCTGTCGGTTTTTTACGGTCCCATTTGATTTGTCAAATTTAGAAATCATAAAATTCCAGTAATGGCGAAAAATTTACAAAGCTACACATGTCGTACTCCATTTACTGGCAAATTACCTTGATAACAGAATATATTATCTACAGGTATCATATACATATATAGTATGAATATCTATCGAAGAAAATTATATTTGTAGATTGTGCTTTGAATTGGTTAAGACGGCAGCACACTTTTTGTTCAGCTCTGTAAAGCATAAGCACGAGGGCCGCAGGAGACACCCTATAAGTGTGGAGACAATTTAAGAGCTCAGTGTAAAGAACATGACTAAAATACCACCAACAAAGTTTGGTTTGATACTAGATTAGTGTTAACTAAAAAAAAACGAATGTTGGGAGTAAAACAAACAAACAAAAAGTAACTTTCATTTCTAACCGAAGGTTGGCTGAAGGAACAACAAAATATAAGGTGGTAAATATTAAAAGTAAAAATAGGCAACAAGAGGGAAGCTTAAGGTAGTGGTAGACTTCGTTCTCACCAACTGACGATTGATAATTGAATACAAGTTTTCTCGTATTCCTTTATCTGGGTTTGGTTGGTTAAATAGATGATGCTTACAACTAAAACAGTACCCTAAGTAGATTAGATACAAGTGTGCTGATGACGGACATAACATAAGAGTAACTTCAGTTCATCTAAAATTCGGGTTAAGGTTTCCTGATCCCATCAAGACTAGCTTCCCCATAGTAATCAATTTTAGTGAATTTATAATTTGTGTTAATAGCACGCTATTAATGAAAAATTAAAATTATAAAGTAATTAAAATTCAATTCTAGTGCTTTACCCCCTAAATAACTACAATGAAGATCAAATGGTGATTAGGATATTTCTATTCCATTAAGAAATTATTTTCTTAAAGAATTTAATATTTTAGTGTTTTACCCATCAAACAAATATTTAGTCCTTAAATATATTTATGACTGCTGAAATAATATGTTATTTGCCTGTCATTGGAATATATTTTATCTCAAAATGAACTTGATTACATAAGATCATATTTTTTTTCTCTTTTTGATTTGAACAAAATAAAATAAAAGAAAAAAACATACGAATGTGCTGATAGATATGAAAGTGATGAAAAATGTAATAACAATAAAGAGGAAGTAAAAATTGCAACATGACAGATTTAAATCCCCATCATTATGGCAAATAACAGTACAAAATCAACACGTGTACGAGTATATGTACATGTACGAGTATTTATATTGTTAGTGTATGAGTTAAAGTAGATGGTTGTAAGTGTGTACGAGTATGTATGTCTGTATTTCGGCTTTATAGGTTATATTAGATGAACTTCTCATAATGTAGGCGTTTCAATGTATTTCATTACATCTCATTTCAATTTTTAAATAAAAAAGCCATGCTCATATTTATTTACACCTTGTTCATACAGAGTGTGAGAAGGATGTTTTTTATTTATTTAAAATTCTTCGTATTAATGTAGTTCATAAATATAATTCTGAAATATAAAAATAGAATATGGTCGGAGTGGAATTATTTTAAAAATAGATAAGAATATCTAAAATGAAAATACTTGTAATTTATTAGATTTTTAAATCACTTTGGTTTCCAAGGATATAAAGATTTTTGAAATAAAAATCGTTCTTTATTATTAGATTTTCAAAATAAATTAAACTCACAATTTAAGCATAACAAACATAAAGTAGAATAACACTTATAAATAATAAATAAAAGAACAAATTAAAAAAAAAACTAATGAAGAGGTCCTTTTAGTTGATTCAATTCAACATTGTTGTTCTATAGATATTATTCTAGAGTCGGAGAAGTAAAACAGAAAAAAATTTCTGAAAATTTAAAATTTATATTACACATGTACATATGAAAATTTGTAGTCAAGCTTGAGTTCGTTTTAAGAATAATTTAAATTACAAATTAGGTGATAATATTAAAGAAATATTAGGAAAATTTAATTTTTAGACACCAGCAGGTCGGAATGCGCATTTCCTAGACAGCTACGTCCGTCATCAGCACTCTTCTTTCTTCGAGAGAATAAAACGAACTCAAGCTTGACTACAAAATTTTATATGCAGAGAACACCATTGCTTTATTAATTAGCAAATTAATGGCATTAATCTTTAAATATAATTTCGCACATGTGGCTGCCGCGGCTAGCGTGTACATGGCGTAACCTGAATATTCTCGAAAAGGTCGAACAAGTATACAATGCAAATAAAATAGAAAAAGTAGCTCTGATTGGCTATTAATAGCACCATAAAATCCACGTTCTGCCTGATGGGTTTGTCACATGACTTTCTAACTATCCTAAACTCAAGCTCCACAAAAAATCAAAGGTTAACAAACAAATTGGTATTCCTTTTTATACCCTTTACCACAGGTGGATATTATATTTTCGTTCCGTGTGTAATTTCTACAATAATTATTTCCGACCCCACAAAGTATGTATATTCTGGATATACATAGAAAAGTTAATTAAGCGATGTCCATCTGTCCGTCTGTCCGTTTTCGGGTTGTAATGACATTTGCCAAATCACCAGACGAGATGCAGAAGATTTAAGCTAACCAATCTGTCAGGCATAGTTAAGAAAATCTTAGGATAGCAATTCAGGAACATCGGATAATTCTATTCAAGGCTGCTAGCAAAAAGTGACGCCCACCTATATTTTTTCATGCGGGTTTTATTTTTTCGGTTCTATTGATACTTTTTTGCTTTTTTTGTTAAATAAATATTAGACCGCTGTAAGTAGATCGCATACAGATCATATACAGATTTCATGGGAATACTAACCCCCTGCGTGTTGCGATTTTTTCTTTGGTTTTAGGCTAGTAAGGTTTTTCGGCTTTGATTTGTGTTAAAGGCCTTTATAGAAAGGAATACATTAGAGGTAGTCAATCGACCCACAGGGTGGCCACTGGCAACCAGGAGCAGTAAATAGGCCCATTTGGATTTTTTTTGCTTAAGTCTGACCATTCTAACGCAATATAGATTGCAGGAGGGTCCTCAATTTTACAAAAAAATTTTCAAATAATTGTTACATAAAATTTTTCAAAAATATTTAAAAAATGTGCAAAAAAATATTAAAAAAAAAATTACAAAAATTTTCTCAAAAAAATTTTTATAAAAAATTAAAAAAAAAAAATACAAAAAATTTTTAAAGAAACATAAGAGCGTAACACAATAACTAGCATTACTATTGTGAAGGGTATATGCTAGATTCAGTATGGCCAAATACTTGTTTTTACTTGATTTGTTTGTAGTTTGTGGATTTTTGATGTAACTTCTACTTCAAATTTGTGCTATAAAACATATTTCACCTTGTAAACGATTTTGTTGAAGCACCACTTCTTCCATTTCACCACTGTCAATTAAGCTTTTTCGGGCATAAATTTTTTATATTCTTTTTATAAGAAAATTTTGTGAGATGTTTTTCGTTCCAAACATTACAAAATAAAACAACTTCATTTGACGTCCTCATCAATATTATCCAATTTGACCTGAAAGTACTCTGGTATCATGTCGAGATATCGAACACTAATAGTAGTTACTGCTTAATCTTTCTTATTTCCGCAAAAATATTCCACCCATCATTATGTTTGGAATAACAACAAAATATGTTTTTTCTGTATTGTAGTTTGTTAATTCTAAACTCTCAGTCATTACTTTACGGATCAAAGGGCAGCAAATATAAATCTAGTTTTGGTATTGGAAGCTCGTAGCATATTTTGATTATTATTATAATATCTAGCTCACCTGAATCACCTGAATTTCAGGATTGAAATTTTTGCCATTATTTCTACAAAAGTATAATTTGTCATGTTTATACAATTTTATTGTACATTGTATACAATAGCAATGTATCAATATAGAAATAAACAAAAAATATTTTAAATATCACAAATTTCGTTACCAAACATTTGGCTGAAAATTAATTTTTTTCAATTGAAGAAGAAACGTCTTTTCGTTATAACATCCCTTTAATGTACTACAATTTCGAGTACTTTTCTTTTTGCTGCGTGCAACGAACCGAAAGTTGCCTGGAAAAGTTCAAACCTGAATTTCAGGCTGGTTTTTTACACTTACTTCTTACGACAAGCTTCTGTTCAATCAGGCGAGCTGCGTACTGGCCCTTAGCCGTATAAGTATTACATATTACTCATACGTAGCAGCTCCGCTAAGGTAAAATTATATTATTGACTGGCTGTAGCCGCCACTTCGTCAGCGTCCTTCAATATTTTGTTCGATATTGCTTTGAAAGCAATCCACACCAAAGACCCTTTCGATTTTATTTATTTTTTTTTTTAAGAGAAATAACACTCAGGCAATTAATGCCCACATTAACTGTGAAACTTCCTTGAGAAAGGGATAGTAGTAGATAAGACAGATGGTTAGTGCGATAGTAAAGCGTCTTTAGGCGAATTAGTTCGAAGCTAGCATAGCCAATTTATAATTATTTTACTTCGCCGGCGATTTAGTGCTATGTGTACTTTATAAAAAAGTAAAGTTTTCATATCCAGTTAGCTCAACTTCGTACTTTCACTGCCTTTTCTCCACTTTCTAAGATATCTTATATTGGGACTAGGATACTTAGGTACCTCCTCACAAAATTTTGTTAATATCCATCCAGTAGTTTTTACGTGATGCAAACATCAATGAATAGCAGACAGCCAGACAAACAGACGGAAGAGAGTTACTATTTTATTATATGAATAGATAATTAGGATGAGGAAAAATATTGATTGATATGAAATAATTACCATAACATACCATTGATTTAATTATGGTGTTTGTGTATATTAGATTTTATTATGTAAGCAGTGGCCATTTTAGCCCTACGGGGCTAGATTTTGAGTTGTCCGTAACTTAAAGTTGCGAATATCTAGCACTATTTGCAAATATATTTTTTGGGTTTTGTGTAATTTTTTTTTTCTTTTTGTACAATAAGGCATCTTTTTTTTTTTAAATTGATTACCCTTTTGTAATTGGTAATTTAGAGCGACCTTCACATTAATAATGTGTTATGATATTTACATGATAAAGCAGTTTATCAAAAAACAAAATAGGGGAAAGAGCCACTGATTTTTAAAATGATGACTGATGATTCAAAGCAACTGTAAATTTATTAGACAGAAGTGATTACATGCTTAAGTTCAGTATAGCAGCAAAAGAGATAATTTTTATTTTCAATATTTCGCTACACCATTGGGTAGCATCTTTCTGGTGTAGCGAAATATTGAAAATAAAAATTATTAAAACATTTTTATAAAAAAGACCTTGTGCTTATTAAAAAATAGAATTCAAATATAATAAAAAAAGGTCAAAAACTACAATAATTATTTAAAAAAATTTGTTTTTCATAAATTGTTAATAGCATTATTAATAGTTATTTGACGAATCCTCTGCTTTTTTATTACCAAAAAAAAAAAGTTAAGCGGTATCACATAGTATGAATGAGATATAAGACAAAATCTAATGACACCTTTTTGAAGGGTCCAACGATTTTCAGAATCTTTCGAGGGCCATAAATAAAAATTGGTTACTAATTTCTCCAAACCGAGTATAGGGTTTTACTACCCTTTGGTAGTAGAATCGAACTATACTGTCAAGTCCGTGTATTTTTCGTTAAGTTTTGATTTGTTTCACTGTGTAATAGAAGCTTCATAAAAATAAAGGGTATTTCTTCTGTACCGCTATGGACAAACCAACGCACCAATTTAAAAATTATTAATTTTAAATAAAATAGTCATATTTTGTATGTGTCAGTTTAATCAGTCCCTACTAAAATTACGAGATTTTTAACAAAATATTTGCCCTGTTAAGATGAATAAATGTAGAACATACCTCCTGATGATTGTGAATTTAGAAACAGTGAAAGCGTTAAATGTATTAAAAAGTCGTTTCTCTGTATTATAAAATCTAAAAAAAAAATAATGTTCATTCATTATATTTTATGACTCGATTTTTTTACATGGAATGAAATAAATTTAGTTTTCAGTGAAATACTACTGCAAACATGAATCTCTTGTGTGTGTGTGTGTGTGTGTTAGAATAAAGTTGCAAGGCCGTTAACATATTTTGAGAATATAAATAAAGAGATTTTTTTTATACATTGAATGTTGCTTTTGTTTAAAGGAAGTCCAGCAGTATAAGAAACAAGAATGTAAACACTAGGCAACGAAGTAATAAAAAAAAATGAATTTATTTTTTTGGCATGCTGTCGTTTCTAACAAAAAATATTATAATTTAATAAAAATTATTACGAAATTCATCGGATTCAAAAAAGGCTCTGAAACGCGATTTTTCCATTCACTTATCCAATATACATTTATATATAACTTAAGTATGTATACAATATTAGTGCCGTTGAAACTTAGAAACAACTTCGGATAAGCTCAAAAGAGCACTTCAAGAAGAGAAAAAGTTCTCGTGTTTACCTGAAGAACGTGCTTTTGAAGACATTAGAGCTGTAAAAAGTCAAAAAGCACGAGAACATTTCAAGGCATTTGTTAATAGTCTGGAAGTTTCGAGAATCTCCCGGAGCAAGGCAGATTGTTGTAGAACATATAAAACACTCTGAAATTGTATGCACTCTAGCAGGTTGTTAAAAAAATCATGATTTATTTATCGATTGCATGACATATTAACTTCAAAGGTTTATAATTAATAAATAAAAATAAAAATAAAAAATTTTCAATAGAAAAAATTTTTTTTGTTACTTGCTTCCATTAACTTCACAATTGTAAAGCGTGTGAAAAATATTTGGATAATTTTTAAATTTTCCGATTCAACAACATCAGGCAAGTATTTCTCGAATTCTTAAATTGTTTAAAGCAAAAATATCTTTAAAACACTTCTACCTAAATTTTAAAATTCTGATTGTTGTTCTAGTTAAAAAATGATAATATTTAAAAAAAATAAAGTGGTTATTGTTTTTTCTCTTTCTGATGTATGTATAGTGTAATTTAATCAGAAGTTTCCGTACAAAAAAGGCAGCTGAGGCCGCATCAGCATAATAATTAAAAATAATAAACTGAGCCACCATGAACAATACCAAACAATGTTGATGTCTAATAAAATTCTAATTCTACACACCTTATGGTGATAAAAGACTTTATGGGGATAAAATCAAGGGAAGCATTTTTTACGCCCCAAACTACTCCCTTTTTTAAAACAAATTTTGTTGAAAAACAACCTCACAGTCTCTTCTTGTATAATTTTTTTTTTATTTTTGTTACTTTTATCTGTCAGGTTAATGAAATTAAAACGACGTTCTGACTTTTATTTAATTGTTAAGGCATTCCGTGGATAGAGAAAATAAATAAATGAATCAAAAAAGTTCCTTTTTTGGACTGAGGAAAAATAAAATACTAAAATATTGTAAACACAAAATCTGTCAAAGAGAAATTAAAAGTTTGAGTCGATAAATGGAGAAAATAAGCTTTCGAATAGAAATTTATCCGCATAGATTTAGTCAAAGCGAAAAAAAAACAAATAGAAATATTTCTTGTTTAATTTGAATAATTATTTATTGTATATTGTATTCTGAATAAATTTACCGACCATAGCCACAGACCTTCACTCCTCATAATTTTTTTTCATAATTTATTTATTGTATCTTCAATATTTTTGAACTAACAATAATTACTCGTATCTTAAGTCTAGAATTAAGTCCAGCCAGTGCTAGACAAAAATAATGTTTGTTTCACGGATTTTGCAATCATTTGCGGGTCATCCCTCTAATGTACGGCCAAGAACAGCAGTATCTCTTCTTCTTAGTCGAATGTAACCAGGTTCATTCAGCATGTTACGCGCCAAAGGCTTTGGATGAGATTCAAGCCTCTTTAGATATGTGACTGCATGTTTCGCTATTTCTGCTTTAACTGATGGCATGTTTAGGTCTTTGTGGATGTTCGAATTTTTTATATACCAGGAAGCAGATGTAATCATACGTAGTATCTTATTTTGGCGTCTTTGAATTTTTTCTACATTGCTAGCTGAGGCAGTGCCCCATAATTGAATCCCATAACACCAAATTGGTTTGAGGATCGACTTGTACAGTAGAAGTTTACAATCTAAGCTCAGGGTGGAGTTTCTGCCAATAAACCAATTTAGTTGTACTACTTAACTTGAAATCAATGTGGCTTTTCCAAGTAAGGCGACGGTCAAGATGTATACCCAGTTATTTAAAACCTCATAATGAAACACATTCTTTACCAGTGACCACCCTGTGGGTCTATTGGCCATCTCTAAATATATTGCTTTCTATAAAAGCCTTTAATACAAATCAAAGAAGAAAAACTCTAGCCCCCTAAAAATAAACACAAAATGTGCCCTCGTAGGGGGTTTTAGATCCTCCGAGATCTGTATGAATTTCTTGCGATCTACCTGTCACGGTCTAATATTTAACAAAAAAGGGCAAAACCGAAAAAATTAAAACAACGTGAAAAAATTAGGTGGGCGTGGTCTTTTACCCGCAGCCTCTAATGAGATGGTCTTATTTTGCTAAATTACAATCCTAAAATATTTGAAACTATGTCTGCCAGATTTCTCTATGTATAAAAATCCAGAATATATATACTTTATTTGGTCGGAAATGAATATTATAGAAATTGAATATACCCCTTCCACCTGTGGTGAAGGGTATAATAAGTTCTTGATTCTTCGTTCTTAAATTGTAGAGATGCCACACGGTTACTGGCTACTGTTAGTCCTGGGATTCGACATTTCTTAATTTCAAGAACCCGCAGAGAGCTCAATTTTTTACGCTCTCTGAATTTGATATAGGTTATTTTAAGAATGGCTTGTGTTTTTAGGTTTAACCTTGGCTTGGCTTATTTACAAATATTTATTATTTGCCAATGGGGGTAGTGAAACAGTTCGGAGATCGCTAGAGTTTAATGATCTTATGCTAAAGAAATAAAGTCTACTTGAAGTGTACTTTTAAACAATATTTTCATATAAAATATGTCATGTAAAAATAATTTAAAAATAAAATAATGTTTAAATTCATTATCCACGACAATCTTTTGTGTTTTAAATAAATTTAAAATTATATACATTTTAAGACCTGCCATAACTTTCAAAAAGTATCCCTTGTGTGTTTAAATTCTATTTACATTTACAATTACATTTACATTTATTTTTTCTATTTTTAGCATTTATTTCGTTTTTCTTAGTCCCTGGTCTACTCTTGACCCCAGCTCATTTAATTGTAAAATAAATTGAAATGAATTTTAATGAAGGGTACATTACTTGCTGTAATTTATGTAAATGGCACATCACAAAATAATGATCTCAAATATAGTGGTAGGGTCAATGATTGATGGGTGATTTTTCTTTGGTTGGATAACGAAATAAAAAGATATTTTGTAAAAAAGATTACGTTTGTGGCAAATTTAGCCTTTAAAAAAATAAATATATTGTTTTTATGATGGTGTAAATTGGCAGTCAGCAATAATATTAAATATCTGGGCGATGTTGAATGAATGTCAATTTTTTTCTGCATTTATTTTGACATTTCTCAATTTCAGACTAACTCAATTTGAACTAATTGAGTGTTGCTCGACGGTGTATTTGTTGCGCGACAAATTTAATGTCCGTGTTATCTCACGTGGTGGCAATGTCAGTTGGCCGCCAAGATTATGTGATTTGACACCGTTGGATTTCTTTCTTTGGGGTTATTTGAAAGAAAAGGTATAAATCGATAAGCCAGCAACAATTCAGGGATGAGATAATTTGGCACATTAATGGCGTGCAACTTCAGTTATGCCTCAGTGTCATCGAAAATGTGGAGCATCGGATGGAGGTGTGCTG
>OX451215.1:162375516-162531394 GCA_949628195.1 Phasia obesa
TTGACGTTTAGTGTAACGTCACGTTACTTTTGTTAAAATAGAGAAAAATTACCTCAACGTGTTTTATAGGTGTTTATATCGATGTCAGTTTATATCAGTCAAACAACCACGTTCTGAGTTAACGCACATTTTTGTTTCAAACTGACTATTTTTTGTTCAACTTCAGCGGTCGCAAGAATTACAGTTTGTGGTTTATTGTGCAAACGCATGATTATACGAGAGATCACTCGTCTCGGAAATAGGTCAAATAAGCAGTAACAACAATTGCATATTATTCGGATGTTTTTTCAGTTTTATCAGCCATGTCACAGAACTAAATTCCGCTAGGAAGTGGAATTGATTCCGTACTTTAGTTGTCTAGAAAACGTAAAACGAAAAAAATTTTTTCGGAATGTAACCACTTGCAATTGTCTATGTAGAATTAATATGTTTACCATTTTTAGCAGCTTAAACTATTCAGGACATCGCTTTATTAAAATTTTGCTACATATTTTAGTTCGATTTTAGTAAATCTAAAAAATACAAAACCACTTTTTATGTATTACATATTGAAACAAAAAATAGACAAAACAAAAAATAGATGCTTTGAGAGATAATAAAAATTCAAGAACTAAATCTTTCACCAGTTTGTAGTCCGAAACCTCCCCTACATTCCAATACCCCTTTATATATGCGCCGGGTTGCGAATGTAGGCATCAGAACAATTTTTCTGACCCAAGGTCCGACATTTTCTGTACAAATTTTGAAAACACGAGTTTTACAAACACAATTATTTTCTGCACAACATTGCAACGTTGCTTGTTGAAGTATTTTGACCTTCTTAATACAAATCTAAAGACATAATTTTTTTATCGAATCGTCTTCTTGGGTGTAGCGTTCTATAACTTTTGGCGGAACCTGCCTATAAAAATACATGTAACTTAATATTACAGTAATAAATAAAAAAATCATATGGAAACATAATTGTGTACTATTTCTGGTATTTATTTTCAAAGGAGGAATATAACTTTGAAATCGGTGACCATAAAAAATGATTTTTGGCATTCTCAAAATATGTACCGCAGTGCGGGGGCTAAATGTTGGCATTTTCTGACAAAATTTAAGTTAAAAACTTTTTACTAAGTATTAGTTAAAAGTGTTAATTTTTAGCACGGTTTATCACTTCACTTTCATAATAAATTCAAATAAAATTTAAAATGTATTTTAAACCCTCCATTACATTACATGTTTCTTATCGGTCGATTTTTACATTTTATAGCAAAAATTAAAGACCAAAGTCTCACCTACAAAACAGAAAAAATCACGTATAAAAATTCAAATATAATCAAAAGTTATGGATTTTTGACCACTGTGTGTCGTAGAATTTTAAGGTGTGGTCCAGAATAATATCCATTACTAATAAAACTATAATCTGAATAGTTTAAATGGCTATAAATCGCTTAAAATATCAATTCCACATAGCAAATTGAAAGTGGTTTTATTCCGAAAAATTTTTTCGTTTTACGTTTTCTATAAAAGCAAAATACGGAATCAATTTCATTTCCGAACGAAAAAATATAGCTCTGAAACATGGGTGATTGTTTTCTACATTCATTCTTATGTTGCCACATTAAAAGTGGTTTTGTATTTTTTTCGATTTAATGAAACCGAACGGAATCTATAGCAACTAAAACCATTGCGATCGGAATGGTAACTACGGAATCATTTCAATCCCGAAAGGAATTTATGCCTGTATATCTTTCTGTTTGTCGACAACATAGATATCACAGCTCAATGACATTTTACACCATTTGAAAAAATTTAAAGCAACAGTTTTGTGCCACCTTTTATTTGTTGCTTTACTAAGCATTTAGCATAAAAGTACGACTACAGTAGGTACAGTCAGCTCGAAATTAACAGCATGTCTTCAAAGCATTAAATAGAAGATTGCAATCCAAAACGAGAGTAAGAGGCAACATTTTTTTAGGCAGTAAAACTTTATCTTATGCTAAGTGTGTTAGTTCGTAATATTAACTTCCTTATCTGTTTGACTTATTTATAAATGAGCGTTGTTGTATGTGAATTAATTCTACAGTATGAAGAAGTGTGTATGTGAGTGAGCCTTATGTTGCCACGTTTTACATTTTTTACTAAAATTTGTGATTTCATGTTGTTGCCGTAAATGTTTTGAAAAAAATCTTTTAACCTTAATATATAAATTTGTATTTTAAATAATAAAGAATAAGTAAGCCAAGAAAAAAAAATAAATGCATTTTTAATGTCTCACAATTGTTTAAAAAAAATATTATAAAAGTACTTCAATATGTAATATTTTTCAATTTTTAATTTATATAAACTGTCACTTAAACTGCTTATAATTATAACACATCTTCAAACCGATAAAAGATCTAAAAGCATTTATACAATTTTATCTTCTACATAATAAATTTGCATGTTAGTTTGTGAGTATGAGCAATAAATAATGCCAATCACACAGCTTGACGTTTTTACTCGTAGTTTAGTTTAAGTAATAAATCGATTTTAGTGAAGATATTAATCTTTAGGTCAATTGAATGTTTGCATTTGTGGTTATTTTTTGTTGGCCAAATATTTAATGGAAATAAATCTGAATTAAATGGCTTTTTTTACAATTGGTTTGTTTAAGACATTTTATAAAATTTGCTAATAAGTAGAGAGAAGAATTTAATTGATTTTAACTCAATAATTGAAATATATTTGCAAAATTAATAAAATTAGATTTATTTAAAGAAGTTAAACATTAAAATAATATATTCATGTAAGTGGTCTAAGTCATTATCTTAATTATTTTTATTTTTTATTTTTATTCATCAATTAGAATAACGTCGATGCTTGTGTGCGTATACGTAATGCATTTAATTATATGTAGCGTATACGTCCCCATGGTTTTTTGCTAAATTCAACCAAAAAATAGAAACCATATTCCACCATCACTTTTATGGGAAGGGTAGTTGGGCTGTGTATCGGATCTTTCAGAGAGGATCGCCAAACAATTTTAAGAATCGTTGGATACACAAATAAAATAATAGTTTTTTATTTACATTTTGCAACATGAAAGACCTTTACATCCCCAAATAGATGAAATTTCAACTTTAAGAAATAAAGAATTTTAAGAGAAATTCTTCGATAGAAACGAAAATTTTAAATGGTGTGAGAAAATCTTAAGCATTAAGCAGATCTTTAAGAAGGCCTAATGTATGAGTAACAACTATGCTTCATCGTTGATTGATTGCAATTTTCTCGTATTCTATTATCTGAGTTTGGTTGGTTAAAAAGATGATTTTTACAACAACTAACACCACCCATAGTAGATAGATGCGAAAAATGCTGAAGAAGACTGTAGCGATGTAGTTTGAAACTAAAATTAAATTAAAACAATTGTAAAAAAATTCTTTCAAAATTCATTTGAATGTTAATATAGGAATCGAAAAATAAATTTTATTATTAAAATATAAAACAGTAATCTAATTTTATGATTTTACCATTTTACATAAACCGAATTAACAACTAAAACTAATTTTACGCACAATAAGTAACAAATTTAGACAGTTATTGAGCAAGTGCAATTGTAATAAATAAAAAATGTGGTACTGATGACGCTGAAGAAGGGTAAGATGTAAGAATAAACACATTAAAACAAGAACTGAAAGCAACTTAATGGTGACAAAACCTAAACCTTCTTCCTATAAAGAAACGTTACGATATTTAAAAAATGGCAATAAGTACTCATATCTTATACGTCTAGGAAACACAAATATTTAAGTCCAGGTAGTGCTAGACAAAAAAAATTCAAGTTTCACGGCTGCAGTTATTATTTGTAGGTTATCCCTCTAATGATGAGACAAGAGAAATAATATCCCCCTTTCTTAGTCAAATGTAACCACGATAATTTAGTGGCCAGCGGATTTGGGTGCATTTATAGTTTTGTTGAACAAGTTTTTTTCGATATTTCCAACCCACCTAATGGCACACTTACGTCTTTGTGAATGTTAGAGTTTCCTATACACCAGGAAACAACTATTTTAAAGTATGCTGGAAAGAAAAATTATTATAAAAATATAATATCAAACTTAAGCATATTTTCCATATAAATATATTAACAGCCAAACCCAAACAGCACATGAAGCATCGAGGTACTTAAAATTTTATGTGTATACAAATGTTATAAAGCAATCCACTTAGAAAATCCGATTTTGTAGCGAATTAGATAGTGAAGTTGGCTGCAAAAAACGTCGATGGCAGTTTAGTTTTTTATATATAGTGATTTTATTTCTATTTCTATTTTGTATTTATTTTATTAACTATGCCATGTTACCCAGCAAAAACTTAGGCATTACCACAATAACTACTTGCCACATAATTACTTACTTTTGTGACTGTCATTACATTAAACTTGAAAAAAAATTCTTATAATTAAAAATAGAATGCTGGGTGAATAACAAAGCTACGTTTGACGTACTAAATTTGACTCGGCTTTAAGATATGTAGTAGAACTGGTCAAACAGCATTCATATATCACGAACGTGATAATCGAATCTATATATCAACGTTATAGAACAAAGGATTTGAATGCGTTCCGTGCTTCTTAGAGAACGTTGTTACGTTTTTAATGTACCAGAAAACGACTGTAATAAGTGCTTTATAACTGAACTGCAAAACATCATTTTAGTTTAAGAGTCAAATAATAAAGTGGAATTAGAAATTTTAGCTAAAAGTAAAGCTTCTGTTCTTATCTTCAGTTATTTTAGCTTTACAATGTCAGTCTCAATAACACCAAACCTAGCACTCGGTAAATTTTCTATTTCCAACATTTTTAAGCCAGTCATTTCATGACTTATTTGCAGATGTGGCTAAAAAATGAAGAGTAAAAATAAATGTACAATAATGTACTCACACAACTTCTACGCTACGTAGAGACACTCTTTCTATTATAATTGAATAAATAAAAAAGATAATAAGTTGATTGGTAAAAATTCATCCCTAAGATTAGATTGTAAACTTGTTTTGTACTTATCGTTCCTTAAACCCATATGGAGTTATGGGATTCAAATAGTGAAACTTAGAAAAAATTCAAAGGCACCATTGGCATATAAGACATTCATAAGATTCAGAGCATTCTATTAATTACTGATGAAGTAGAGAAATATGCAGCAAAGTATTTGAAAAGACTAGAAACGTATCCAAATCCGCTGGCTCGCAACGTCCTTAATGCTCGTGGTTACACTTGAATATCACAAGAATAGAATACATATGCACGGAACCAAAAATTTACCTAAATACTTTAAAATAGAGTGTGGAATTGAATAGAAGTAGGATATTATACAGCTAACAAACTTTTAGTCAAATCTACAGACGATTTTCGTAAAAAATAATTTTATTACAATCCTTATATTGAACAAATTCCTACAATATGACAAATTCTTTTCGTTATTTAATAGGATATAAATGTGATAAAAAATAGTTAAATTAAATAAAATTATTAGTTGAATTTTTTATTAAATTTTTATCGTTTTGAGCTCTTTATCTTCAATAGATGAAAATCTGCAACGTAATCTGAAAACAAAATTGCATAACATTAATGCCTCTTTAGCTCTTTTAGACTTTTAAGAAGAATATACGTACATATAAAGCTTTCAGTTCTGTTGCAGGAATTTTATTTTAAATTTATAAAATAAACAATATAAATTGAATTTCTTTTCTTTTATATACATACCTTAGACAAATAATTGTATGTGCAATAGGGTGGAACAAAAAATATTTTTTTTCAATTTCAACATTTAATAGTGATAAAAAGTAGCCATTTGCTATTGTTAAGTCAATTGTAAAGTTTATTGTAGTAGGGTAAGAGGTGCCGCACACTGTGGCCACTGCGGCAATAAATCAATTTGGACCTGCTCTCCGATTTTGATGATTTTTGCACAGATGGTTAACAACAATCTAGAGGTCATGTGTGAAAAATTTCATGCAAATATCTCCATTGGTTTTCTGTCCCGAGCAGCGCAAAGTTGAAGTATGTGAACATGTCTCAAATGTGATAGTTTTCTATGTCATATTCAAAAGCCTGTTACTTATAAACTATACACCGAATGTACCTTATAAGTATTTTTTCAATTAAAATGGACATTAAGCATTATATGTAAATTAAAAAAAAAAAATTAAAAATTGAAAAAAAAATTTCTTTTGACAATGTATATTAAACCAAAAATAAAAACATTTATGATTTTCCGTTAGACTTTTAGTTGTGTGCGAAGCAGTGCGACACATGGAGTACTATACCAAATTATAGCTGAGAGTCTCAGCTAACAGACTAAAAAAAAAAACCTGCCCCAATTTGCCCGCCGCCGAAAAAACAATGAAAAACCAAAAAATTACAGTAAAAAATATGCGTTATGTGGTATTTTACGCGTGCAAAAACAACTGTGCATTCTTTCTTTCATTGCTACTCGTACACGAAGCCGGTGCCAATTTGGGATCGAGAAATACGAAAATTTCATTGCATGTGTACTATATAAAAAAAAAACTTAAATTTGAGTCCCGATTAGAAAAACAAATGTACACAAAAGTATTTATTAAAGTAATATCGGTACATTGTTTACGTAGACTAAACAACAAAAAAATCTAAATGTAAACTTTATATAATAAATATAATAAATGTTGATTTGGTTAAACAAAGAATGGCTTCCAGAAACAATGGGAATATATCTCGACGATTTTTTGAAAACCCTGAAATTACAGCTGACATAGCCGGAGTAAATAATTAGTTGCAGTCAGGCAATAGACGCTGAGAAATTCCAAATATATTGTATAGACAAGGAAAAATTGTACATTGATTTGTATGGATGGTACTACATGCCCATCACAGTGCATAAAGTTTTGATACATGGTAGCAAAATTGTATCTGCGGCCATTCTACCTATAGGTAGGTTAAATATACAAATGGTTTCATACATTTTAAATTTATTAGATGAAACCAGGAACAAAGATTATAGACGTTATAGGCTATAGCACTCCCGCAAGACTGGGCGCTATTCTCCTAACGAAGACGTAATGCATCATTTGTTGATATCCTCCGACCCATACATCAATTCATTTAGAACGAAATTGAAGCTTAAACAATTAGATTATCACGAAGATGTGGAAAAGTTGTTAATAAATGAAATGGAGTGAAACTTACAAAATTTTTATATTGGGATTGTATGAGGGGTGGGTGTTACAGTGGGCGGATTTTCTTCATATTTTCAAAACAGCATTTAATACATTTTATATGCATTTTTGCCAAAAATAAACATATTGCATTTTTGAAATATTGTTTGTATGGGAGGTGGGGGTAAAAGTGGGCGGATTAAATTCATATTTTCAGAAGGTCATTCTACTATTATAATATTAACGTTTTATGAAAATTTAGTTAATATATTTAAAATCATGGAAGTTATGCCACATTTTCTATTTAAGTTGTATGGGAGGTGGGCGTAAAAGTGGGCGTATTTTTGTAAAAAAAAAAACTAAAATTCTTAAAAAATTTAAAATAAATGTGTGCAAAATTTCATGAAGCTCCGCAACCTCCTTGATTTAAGACCATTAAATACACTACACGGCCACACTGTGTGCCGCAAATCCAAATGCCACAGATCCAAATTTATTGAAATTTGGCAAATTTCAATTTTTTTCTTTGGATCTGCAAAAACTGTATTATATTCATATATAAAAGGACTATGCTAAGTACATTAAATAAGTTTTAGTCAAACAAAAATCATTAAAATATTATATCTACTACTAAATTACCACATCAAGGAAAAAAAGTAAATTAAAAAAAAAAAAAAAATAAATAAATAAATTATGAATTTTTATAATCAAGCTTAAGTTCGTTTTAATTCTCTCTAAGAAAGAATTAATTAAATTACAAATGAGGTGATAATATTAAAGAAAAATTGGAAAAATTTAATTTTTAGACACCAGCACGAGCGGTATGCACATTTTCTAGACAGCCACGTCCTCATCAGCACTCTTGTATCTAATCTACTTAGGGTAGTGTTTTAGCTGTAAGCATCATCTATTTAACCAACCAAACCCAGATAAAGGAATACGAGAAAACTTGTATTCAATTATCAATCGTCAGTTGGTGAGAACGAAGTCTACCACTACCTTAAGCTTCCCTCTTGTTGCATATTTTTACTTTTAATATTTACCACCTTATATGTATGTTGTTGTTACTTCAGCCAACCGTCAGTTAATACCGTAGTCATCTGGATTTTTCAAGAAATTTGTTTTCGTTCTATGCTTTTTTTCTTTACAGAAACAGGAATTTGGCCAACTTTAATGCCGAATTGGCTCGCTCCCTTGATTAATCCACTTTCTTCATCTGTTCATTCAGTTTCACGTGGCATTTTCCTAAAAATTACAAAAATTTGATTTGTTTTTCATATTATGCATTTTCATATCCACTATACTAACTAATGGAGCGATTTCTTCGCTTTATGTGCTGATACGTTGATTTGGCACCAGTTGGAAAGCAAATAATTCATAAATGTAATTTACAGGGGATTTTCGACATGCTTGTTTAAAAATAACGGTATTACGAATGCGGTGCACAGATAAACCTAACAAACAACAACAAATAAATATAAGAGAATGCGTATGCCAAAAACAACAACTTTACCGTTATAAAACGTAAGGTCTAAAGAAAAGCAATTTCGCACATATAATTATTTGACTGGGAGTACAAACTCGTATGTCAACTCAAATAATTTTTCTGAACTTAAATTTAACGAGATTTCTACTATTTTCAGCTCTTTTTTAATTTTTAGATATTGAATTTTCTTTCAAAATAAAATAATAAAAATAAAAAAGTAAAATAAAATAAACGAAAATTCATTTTACTTTTGTAAATTTAACTAATTTTATGGGTTGTTTTTCTTATAATATTTTACTACTGTTTCAACTAAGTTTTTGTCAATTTAACAGAATTTTACTTATTAACAAAAATAAAAAAAATTAAAAAAAAACTTGTCTGAGGCCAATTGTTATAAATTGCCAATAGTTATAGTTTGGATTTTATCGGAAAGATAAGTAGTTTTTCGTTGTAATAACGAGGGTAGGGCTCGTTAGTATAACTTGCCTTTAAAGTACGTGATAGTTAAAGGTTATTTATAGCTTCATTAGTATTAAAAAAATTATTTAAACCTTCGATAAAATACTAACTTTGTCTATTGTCTATAAAAAACTTTACTGAAATAACAAATAATTTTTACGTAAACAATTTTGCTAAATCACAAATCAGTTTTCGGTAATCGTGTTCATCAGTGAGAGTTTTGTGTCTAATTTAAGAAACTACTGAGTAAAATTTGTATAATTTAAAAAATAAAAAAAGAAAAGATAAATCAGTCAAGTGCGAGTCAGACTCACACACGTAGAGTTCCGTATTTTGTTCAGTGTAAAGTTCTCAAATTCGCGACGTCTTGAGAACACCATTTTAGTTTTATTAAATTTATTTTCGTTTCTTGTTGTAACAGTAGATACTTTAAATTATAATCTGTGTAAATTTTAAGAGTCAACCTATTACTGTTCGAAAAATATAAGGACTTTCTATGAAAATATCTTTTGCTGTTCAAAAAATAAGGCAGCATAAGTGAATAACATGATATTGCGGAACACCCTAATTGTTGTAGCGGCGTGCCGCGGCGATGGTAACACATCTACTGTAGAAATTTCAAGAGCCTGCCTATTACGGTTTACGAAATAAACCGTAATGTCACTATCCAAATCATGTCACTGTCAAAACACCCTTTAATTTTATTATTTGTTATAGCGGCCATAGCAATTCCCTTTCCCTGAATATGTCAAAAGCTTTTATATTACGATTCAAAAATTAAGCAAAATACGTGAAAAAAATGTCACTATCGGAACACCACTTTATTTTTGAGTAATTATCATAGGGGCCGTGGAAGCATATCTTCTGTACAAATTTCAAAAGTGTTCTACGGTTAAAATAATAAGGATAAAAAAATAAGGCTGTATACATGTTAATCACGACTTTGTTGTTTTTTTTTATTTGTTACAAAATTTCAAAATTACAAAGATCTACCTATTATAGTTCAAACATAAGGCCACATAAATGCCTTTAATTTTTTGATATTTGTTATAGAGGCTGTAGTAATATACCATCTGTTAACATTTCAAGAGTCTATCCATTATGGTTCAAAAATTAGACCACAATCATACAAATCACGTCAGTATCGGAACACCCTTTAGGTTTAATTTTGTATACTTGTTTATAAAGCGAACATAGTTTTAATTACTGTCTCTTAAGTTTGAATGATTGCCTCCTACAGCTTAAGAAATAAAGCCATAAACGCAAAAACACGTCACTTTCGGAACTCCCTACGGTTTTGAAAATTTCAAGAGTCTATCTTTTACGGTTCAAAACTTGGATCATATATATGCAAATCTCGTCACTATCGGGACACCCTTTAATTTTAAGTTTTAAAGCGAACAAAGTTTTTATTACTGTCTGCTAACTTTAACTTTTTGCCTCCTACAGTTCAAGAAATAAAGACATAAACGCAAATAACACATCTCTTTCGGAACCACCTATCGAATTTTTATACTTGTTTATATAGCGATTTAAGTTTTGATTATTGTTTGTAAATTTTAATTCTATGCCTCCTACAGGTCAAGAAATCAACACATATACATACGTGAATAACACGTCTCTATCGGAACACCTTAGAAGTTTAAGTATTTGTTGCTATAGCGGCAATATTTATACATATATATTTTTGGAAAATTTCCAGAGTGTACCTATTATGGATCCAGAAATAAATGGCGCTGACAGACGGAAAGACATTGCAGAACAATAGGGTTACGTTTTTACCCTTTGGGTGCGGAACCCTAAAAAATATAAAGACAATACGTATAAATTTACAAAATGGTGGCAATGGCAAACTCGTTCAATTTAGCCGATATATATTAAAAAATTTCTATTTATATATCAAGTCTGACATTTCGATATGAATCCGCCATTGCAACTAACTGGTTAAATGATTTCCCTTTTTTCAGCAAAATAAAAATTAGACAAAAGTATTATTATATCTAAACAAAAAAGTTTTTGAAAAACAGAAATCAAAAATATAAAACAACCGTTGTTTGTTTAGAAAAATTTTGGTATAAATTTGTTCAGTATAATTCTAAATTGAAAATTGAGAACAATGCCAATACCCATCCATGGTTGTATAGAGTATAACAGTTGCTTAAACGCACAAAATATTGTTAAATTTGTAACTTAGTTTCATTTGCCATATGCTTACAACATATCAAATGATAATGCAATTGAAAATATTTGTTTGTCATACGGTCACGCTTGTCCCGTATACATTACATCAAGTATATTTTTTTCTCTCAATCTCTTGTTGAAAACACTAATAGGATGGCTTGTTTGGCAGTGACATGGCTGTAAAACTTGCATTTTCTGTGGCACAAAAAGAAAAACTTGTTAAAAATGTGAACTCTACACAATGTTAAGAAGAATAAAAAAACTTTGTTATTTCCTCTGCACTTACTCTTGCTAGCATGAGCTTGATACTAAATTTAAAAAAGAACTAGGAAGTAAATGAGGTTTTTTTTTTTTTGTTGCAACTTGTCTTTCCATCAAAAGCACGTAGTTCTTACATCAGTATATTGTCAACAAATGCTTTTAATGCAGTTTGTTGCAAGGAATTAAAGTTTTCTACTTTTTTTTTTAATAGCAGTTTCAATGATGACAAGCCGAAACTGTTAAAAGGAAATAAAACTCTTGAATATTTTCTCGTTTTATTTTATTTTATTTTGTTTTATTTTAATATAATCTTTTTAGTAAAACGTCATGAATACCATGAGATGAATGCAAGTTGATAGAAAGGAAATCTAGTAGCGATGAAAACTATAAATAAGTAAAAAAAGAAATCCTTTGGCAAATATATACGTAGACGTCAAATATAACCAAAGTAGAAGGTAAGTTTTAACATTGCAGAACAAGGAAATATCAAATTTCATATATACCACTTGGGTTATTGTCACCGCACAGTGCACTGTGGCACATATTTTGAGAAGGCGGCCAAAAATTATTTTTTTTAGTTATGTTACTCATTGGAAAGTAATTACCAAGGTATCTCGGGAGGTAAAAAATACAAAGTTAAGAAATCTTTGGCGGGGGCCAAAGTTTATTATTTTAAACACGGCTTCAGAAAAGTTCAAATCTATTGGAATTTACAAGTTTAATCCATCGTGGGTTTGTTCAAAATAAACAAACTGACGTAATTTATACTGACTTCAGCAAAGCCTTTGATAAGGTTAACCATAAACACCTGCTGAAAAAGCTTCACTGTATAGATTTTTCCCAAAACTGTTTAAATTGGATAAAATCATATCTAACTGATAGAATACAAAATGTGCTTTAAAAAAATGTAACATCGAAATCAATTGCAGTTACATCGTTTGTTCGTTTTGTTAGCAGGGAAGTCAGCTAGGGCCACTTTTTTTTCATTATTAGGGTTCCGTACACAAAGTGTAAAAACGTAACCCTATTGTTTTCGCTACAATGTCTGTCCGTCTGTCAGCGCCTTTTATCTCTGGAACCGTAATAGGTAGAATCTTGAAATTTTCACAGATGATGTATAGTTGTTTCCGCTATAGCAACAAATACTAAAACTTAGAGGGTGTTCCAATAGAGAGGTGTTATTCACGAAAATGTGTTTATTTCTTGAACTGTAGGAGGGATACACTTGAAATTTACAAACAGTAATTAAAACTTAGTTCGCTTTATAAACAAGTCTAAAAAAATAAACCTAAAAATTAAAGGGTGTTGCGATAGTGGTGTGCTTTGTATGTTTGGAAGTTTTGAACCATAATAGGTAGACTCTTGAAGGTTTTACCAAAAGTGTATAACTGCGGCCACTATAGCAAAAAATACTAAAATGTAGGGTGTTACAAAAGTGACGTGTTATTTACGTTTATGTCTTTTTTTTGAGCTGTAAGAGGCAACCAGTTACAATTTGCAGACAGTAATTAAAACTATGTTTGTTTTACAAACAAGTATACAAAATTGAACTTAAAGGGTGTTACAATAGTGATGTGATTTGCATGTATATAGCCTAAGTTTTTAATGAATAGGTGGAATCATGAAATTTTTACAGGAGGTGTATAACTATATCCACTATAACAAATAATAAAAATTAAAGGGTTTTCCGCCAGTGACGTGATTTGCATGTATAAAGCCTTATTTCTTGAACCGTAACAGGTAGACTCTTGAAATTTTGTACAGAAGATGTGTTGCCACGGCCGATATGACAATTACTAAAAATTAAAGGGTGTTCCGACAGTGACATGTTTTTCACTTATAGTGACTTATTTTTTAATCGCAATAAGTAGACTCTTAATATATTTATAGAAAGGAAGTTGCCATGGCCACTATAATGAATAATAAAATTAAAGGGTGTTCCGACAGTGACATGATTTTATAAACTGTAATAGATATCCTCTTGAAATGTTTACAGTAGATGTGTTACTTCGGCCGCTATAACAAATACTTAAAATTGAAGTGTGTCCATTTGTAACGTGTTTTTCACGAATATTACCTTATTTTTTAACTTTTAATAGAAAGTGTATTACCATGGTCGCTATAATATCAATTACATACTAAAATTTAAAGGGTGTTCCAATTATGATGCAATTTTCGCGAATATTACTTTAATTTAAAAATTTTAGGGTGTCTCATAAGACATAAAGAAATAAACAACTGGAATTTTTAAATTATACTGAACATAGTATGGAACCCTACGTGTGTGAGTCTAACTCGCACTTGATTAATTTATTTTTAAATGATTTACCGAAAATAATAAAACATTCTTATATTCTAATGTATGCTGACGATGTTAAAATATTCTACAGTCATAACAACTATTCAGATCAGTCAATCCTACAAAAAGACTTGGATTCTTTTCATTCCTGGTGTAACCTTAATTTAAAGAATTTAAATTTTTTAATAAGTGTAAACATATGTTCTTTTTTCAAAGACGTAATATAAACGCCAAATATGTCTTAGGTGGTCATGAGTTGATTAAAGTAAACGTTTTTTCCGACCTTGGAATTTTGCTGGACGCCAAACTTAACTTCATTCAACATATTACCTTTACTGTAAATAAAGCACGAGGCCTTCTTGGATTCATCAAACGTTGGGAGAAGAAATTTGGGGATCCATATAGTACAAAACAATTATACACTTCACTTGTTCGTTCGCCCAGTTCAGGAATATGGATCAATAATATCCATCAAATCTTCCGTCTTATACAGCTAGACTTGGGCTTATTAAGCTGTCGTCGCTAAAAAGTCGCAGAGTAATGCTAAACGTGATGTTTGTGCTGAACGTAATAAATTTCCATATCCGCTCCGATTTCTTTATTAAAAACATTTACTTTAAAGTTCCACATCATCCAACACGTCGCTATCATCCCTTCTCAGTTAAAGTCTTTAGAACAAACTATGCAAATTTTGATCCCTTCCTAAGATGCTGCACTGATTTCAATAGCATTTATTATTGTATTGATTTTTCTGTCAGTAATAATGTAATTAAACTAAATATTAATGTTTGCCTTAAATAATTAAAATATAAGTCTTATGTTTGTAAATTTGTAGATTATATTAATTGTCTGTAAGGATTGCAACCCATAGATTTAAATAATAATAATAATAATAATAATAATAATAATAATAATTTATTAGTAAGTGTCATTTGTAGTGCATTGGTCGTAAATTGTAAATGAAGAACATGCAAAGTATTGTGAGTTCGAAAGCTTAATGACTAGATTTATTTAAAAAAGTACTTCGTTTCTGTAACTAAAGTGCGAAACTTTTCACATGAAAATATAACATTCTGTTTTTACAGGTCGTCCTATAGTTAATCCCAAAAATTAAAAAAAAAGTAATGAAAAAGTTTGTCATTATCTCTAGCTCACCATGTGTACAACAAGATGACTGTAATAATTTCGTGCGAAGTTTCTCACATAAGTTACAGAAACGAGGTGCACGTTAAATTTAATTTTTATATTACTAATAATTTATTAGGGTGGTATAAAGTCAATACTCTACATGCTCCTCCTAAAGCTGCTGCTAATACAAAAAAAATTAATTGTTCATTTCATGAGTAAAAGTACAAGATTTAAGAAAATAGTTAATCTATATATATATTACAAAATAGTAACTCATTTCCGTCTGTCTATTTGTCTGTCAGCTTTTCTTTTGCGTTCGCATCACGTAAAAACTACTAGATGGATTTTAACAAAATTTTGTGAGGTGATACCTGAGTATCCTGGCCCCAATATAGGATCAAAAATATCTGCAAAAAAATCTTATTTCCAAGAGAAAATGGAGAAAAGGCAGTAAAAGTACGCAGTTGAATTAACCGGATATGCATACTTTATTTGTTACAAAGTAAAAAATACGTAAACTGTTATGCAGCATAAGGCAGTTTAGGGCGGCACTAAAACCATAAGGGTCTTTGGTGTGGATTGCTTTCAATGCAAAATCGAACAAAATATTGCAAGGACGCTAACGAAGTGGCGGGCACAGCTACTCAATTTCTAAATTTGTTAAATTTATATTTGAATTTTGCTTTCTTACTACTCTACCTCATTCTCTGAGTCTGAGTTTTCTTCTAGAACATGAAAAGCCTTCTGACATCGGTATCTCTTGTACCAATGCACAGTGGTTTAAAAACGATTTATTTTTTGAACATAATTCGGCATCTTACGAACCACTGAAGATATCTTAATGAAACGGAGGCGAAGCAGAGGTGTTTCTGAGTAAAGGCTCCCTTGGGTACCTCGGGAATATAATTTTTTGGACATGTCATAACCAGTTTTAACCAGTTTTAACTCAAAGGTTAAGATTTTAAAATTAAATAGACCTTAAAAGTATCTAAAAAAAACTGTGCTTACATGTATAGGTTATATCTTTTAGTTTGGGAGAAAATTAGCATATTATTTTTTTTTAATATTGGCCGATCCTTTTTTGGCGTGGTGCACTTATTAATGATCAGATTAATATTTTAAGACATTGTCTATATTCTTTATATAATTTAAAATAAACTAGTTTCAAGTTTTGTTCTGATAGAGCTTTTCGTTAAAAAGTTACAAGCCTCTGAATTGGGAAAATGTAAAAATACCGTTTTTTCAGGATTTTCCCCAAAAACGTGATATTCTTTTTTTGCTTATGTAATTTAAGCTTACCTTGGTGTTAGTAAATTTTTTAAAACCATTTTAATGACAACGCATAGCAAATGCGAATAAAAGAAAAATTAGGTTAAAAATTATAACGTTTCTACCTTCAGCCCTATCCAAATATCGTTAAAAAAATTGAGCCCGAAAAAAATCATTATAATATTTTTAATCTAGAAGTCAAGAGTATCTTGAGTATCATACCACTTACATGTATATCGAGCATATATTTCAGCTACAGGAGCTTCCTAAACCTCGCCTCCTCATGATTATTTTTTTTATTATTTTGTATGTAAAAATTAAAAATAAATCGCTTTCAAACCACTGTGCAATGCTTGGTTATCTTCTAATATATTTTTTTCAGTTGGTTGTAGTAGTGTAACCTTTTGATTTCTGATTTGATCCAGATGACGCTTAATCAAAGATTGTAATGATTATGAGTTTCATTTTAAAAATTGGGTTTTAATGATTATTTCTTGATTTTTATTTTCTACTCAAAGAATAAAAATTATTCTCTGAGCTTTATTTAATGCTTAGAACATAACGATTAAGTATTAAGTTTTATTTTCTGCTTTGGGAATAAAAATTGATCTCTAAGTTTTATTTTCTGCTCAGAGAATAGAAATTATTGTCTGAGTTTTATTCTTTGCTCGCCATTTAATGATTGATGTTTAAGTTTTATTTTCTGATTAAAGAATAAAAATTACTCTCTAAGTTTTATTTTCCGATTGAAGAATAAAAAATACTCTCTGAGTTTTATTTTCTGATTGAAGAATAAAAATTACTTTCTGAGTTTTATATTTCACTTAGAAAATAAGGATTATTTTCCAAGTTTTATATTTCGCTTAGAAAATAAAAATTATTTCTTGAGTTTTATTTTTTACTTAAAAATAAAAATTATTTCTTTTGTTAATTTGGACATATGTAAGTATATAAATAGTACTTTTTGGAACTTTTTTACTGAAACACATATCTCACTGAAACCCTATCTCGAATAACGATACTAATATTATTTCTATGTGTTTCAGTAAAAAAGTTCCAAAAAAGTACCAAAGTACACGTTTTATCCCCCAAATATTGAAATGAAGAAAAAGTACCAAACACTAGTTTGATACTTTTACTATATCAAAAGAATGCCAACTAAACTAATTTCTATGTTTTTTAGTTAAAAAGTTTCAAAAAGTACTATTTATATACTTACATATGTCCAAATTAAAAAAAGCATTAATTTTTATTTTTAAGTAAAATTTAAAACTCAAGAAATAATTTTTATTTTCTAAGCGAAATATAAAACTTGGAAAATAATCCTTATTTTCTAAGTGAAATATAAAACTCAGTAAGTAATTTTTATTCTTCAATCAGAAAATAAAACTTAAACATCAATCATTAAATGGAGAGCAAAGAATAAAACTCAGACAATAATTTTTATTCTCTGAGCAGAAAATAAAACTGGGAGAATAATTTTTATTTTCCAAGCGAAAAATAAAACTCAACAAGTAATCATTGATGTCTGAGGAATAAATAGAATAAATTTGGATTTGGATAATCGCGCCTTTGACCTTTTTCAAAAGATTCATTCCTGTTTTCTTTGTGATTCTTGATGTTGTTTCGATACTGAATTATTTTTTTTTTGAATTGTTGATGGTTTAGGTTTACTAAAAAGAGTTTTAAATTTTCTGCCGAAAAATATTTTTGCTGGTACTGCATGGTTCATATCGTGATAGCCCATTAAAAATCGACATAATATCTTTGTGTTGATATAAATAAGCTGAAATAGACTTCTTAAACGTATTGACGAAGTTATCAGCTTAAACGTTAGTAGATGGTTGTCCTGCTGCCGTTAATATATGATTGATCCTATTTAAGGATAAAAATTGCTGAAATTCATTGGAAGAAAATTTACGACCATTATCACTCACTAATTTTCCACTAATCTATAACGCCAAAACGTTTCTCCTAACTTTCCAATTGTGAAAAAAATATCTAGTTTTAAAAACTTCGACAAATTTTGAAAATAAATCGATAACGATTAGTCGATATGGATTCGACTCCATACAGATTTACAAGAAGCCCGCGGTATTAGACTGCTATTCTCAGTTTTAAATATGGCATACAATTTGTTATTAAATTTTCAATATCTCTGTCAAGTCCGTGTCACCACATATATGATCTGATCAGGGCTTTTGTTTTTACTAAGCCTAAATGTGAACAGTGTAATTATTCTAGAATTCTAGATCTGATTTTTCTGGTTTTATTGTCCTGTAACCCCATAAAATACATTCATGTTCAACGGTGATTTGTTTGCTTTTTTTCTCGGTACGGCGAAAAGTTATTGCCTGTAAACTTGTTAAACGTTCCATCTAAAATGGGCTCTGAAACTTTAGAAAATACTGAATCTCTCCTTGTTTCACGTGCGATATATTTAAAATTGATATTAAATTGGTTTTGAATTTCAATAAAATTGATATACGAGTTTTTTACTTCTTTTTTTTTTGTGGCATCCAGCATCATTGTGACTTTCTTTGATATATTCTACGTAATAATTAAATCCAGATAGAATTAATGTCAATTAATTGAAGATATAAAACATAAGAAACATTCTTTAACATGTCTTCTCAATTCTCTTTTATAATAAAATTTAATTAAAAACTATTTTTATTATCACTCGACTTTTGCATTTTATAGTCAAAATTAAAGATCAAAGTCCAGCCTACTAAACCAGAAACAGTGATAATTAAAATGATAATCCAATCAAAAGTTTTGGATTTTTGACCGCCTTCTTGTAAAATCGTCCACTGTGCGGCGCTTTGTATTTATCATAATTTTCTATAACATTTCGGCAAAGCCCTGGTTCGATGTCGTTTGTTTTGTATCACTAGAACAGTCGTGTTCGGTTTAAACTTGAAAATTCTTATCTTTAAGGAAAGAAATCGGTAGATGTTATATCACAAGGTCTAGAAGGCCAATTAAAAAAATGATGAATGAGGCCTGAAAACTTGTTGCAAAATAGCGTAATAGTTTCTGATGATGCACAGTGGGGATTTTGGTAAAATTTTGCAATAAAACTTCTGGTGATTATAAACAAGATTTAGTCGAGCTTAATCTTTAAATATTTTAATGAATTGCTAAATATGTTCTTTACAGGAGACATTCGACTTTTAAAGTTAAAATTGTTGGTCAAAATGTCTGTCTACTTCATCAAACTGTTTACATATAATCTTAATTTGTTTCTGTCAGCCACAATGTGTCTGAGTTCGATGAAGAATTATCTTGACTCAAGGAAGATGGCTGGTCTCCATGTGATCTTCGGATTAACATGTTTGCGTGCACCTTATGGATTCCATTGTAACATCGACAAAATCGACAAAATCGACAAAAATTTAAATTGCAAAATCGATTAATTGTTTGCTCGAATAAAATCAAACCCCGATTAAATGTATACCCTAGTTCTGTGTAAATTTATATCTATGATGGTTCCAAAGATAGCGTCATATAGGCAATAAAATATCACATATTGGAACATCAAAATAGGTTCAGAAATGACCGAGTTCTGTGGTCACAAACCACATATCTACGGGGACAAGTGTTAGGTGACCATGAGGCGAGTTCAATGATGTTTCTTCAACTAAAAAGTGCTTGATGAGCCTAGAGAAGTTTTCACTTCAAAAACAAATCATGTGGTTTTTAGAACAGCGTTAAATTACACGTGTGATTTCAAAACACTTTGTTATTTGAAATCACATGATTTTAAGAGCAGGTCGTTATGTAAAAACTTATTTATCCATGTGAGCTATAAATCAAAAAAATATTTTTAAGTATAAAATTTGTGTTAAGCAGCGATAGATTGACTACAGAATTGAAAAATTGATATTCTAAAAATATTATTCTTGTAAAAAAACCGACTACAAAACAAATATATGTATGTGCATCAATTCTAAACTAAAAATTCAGAAGGAAGTAATCTGTAAGAAATAGTACTCAAATCAAATACTTGTATACTTGTTGCTATAACGGACATAGTAATATACGTTCTGTACATTCAAATTCTATCCATAACGGTTCAGCAGATAAAGTCATATACGACAAATTACATCAGATATAAGGACACTATTTATTTTTTTACACTTATTATTACTGACACAGCGATAAAAAGTAACGGTTCGAAAGATATGGCCATATAGGTTAAACAATATAGGGGACACCCTTTAATGTAAAATTTTAAATTAAACACTTATTTTAAAGGACATATTCTTTGCAAATATCAAATGTCTGTCTAAAACGGTTTAAAAGTTTGGCCATATGCATCAATTTACATCAACTATTGAGACACCCTTTATAATTTTAAATATTTATAAATGTTATTATACGGGACATAGTAATAGAGATTCTGTCTAATTTTCAAGTGGTTGTCTATAACGGTTCAAAAGATAGGGTTAGATAGGTAAAATTATATCAATTATGGGGACACCCTTTAGTTTCCAAATTTAAATTATATACTTGATGTTATAAAGGACTTAGATATAAAGGTTCTTTGTAAATTTCAACCGTCTCTCTGTTACGGTTCAAAAGTTTTGTAATATACAAATTACATCAACTATTGGGACACCCTTTAACTTCTAATTATAAATATTTAATTTCTGATTATAAATATTGGACATTCTGTCCAATTTCAAGTGATTGTTTACAATGGTTCAAATGGTTCATATATTTAAATTGACGTCTCATATGGGGACACCCTTTAATTTTTAAGATTACTTTTTATTAATTTCTGTTATTGGCAGTTTTTTTAAATTTTAAAATGGTGCTCTTTACAGTTCATAATACACGTAAAAAACACGTATGTTGTATGGGGACACCCTTTAGTTTTCAAAATTCTGAACTTCTTTTAAAATGGGACCAATCTGTAAGCATTTCCTTTATAATAAAGAAAAAAATTTAAAATCGGTTCAAAAAAGACTGAGTTCTGCGGGCACAAACATAAAAAACAAAAAAGTAACATTCAGACGAATTGATAACCTCCTTCTTTTGTTGAAGTCGGTTAAAAATTAAAATAAAATAAAGGTGGACTTATACTTAACAGTGGAAGATTAATACGAAATATATTGCTTTCGTAGCAAGCTAATTACTACCATCATATCCTTTATATGGATGTAAGTGTGCGAAATAACATGAACTATTTAATAATTTATAATTTATAAATTTATAAATAAATTTCAACTGAAAATAAAAAAAAACCCAAACAGCTAAAACTTTATATTGTAGATTTTGAAGCAAAAGAAAAAAGTATTTTTCAAACCAACGTTGCAATCAGTTTTCTTTCTTATTGCCATCTATGAATGATACCTCGTCTCCAAATTCTACGGAGACATTTTTAAGCTAATAAAATCACATAATAGAACTTATCTTTTTAATACAATTTCTTTTTAGCTATTGTTCGCCATCCAACCTTTGACAAGAAGCTCATAAAAACTTTCATTTATTTTGCTTTTTTATATGCAAAACTGCTTAAGAATGTTCGCATTAACTCTTCTGTATTATTTTGTAATAAAAAACCTAAATTGGAAAAATACGATGTTAATGATTGCCAATCTAGATTTGATTGTACATGAATCTTAGCGCTAAGCTTTCCAAATGATTTAACATTTAAATAAATAACATTTCAATAAAATGGACTTACACTTTGGTTTTTATGGAAGGCATTTATTAAGCAGATTCGATACATTTTTAATATTTTAAAATCGAATTACAGTTTTTTGTTTACCCAGCATTACCATGGAGAACTTGACACTGCAAAATTCATAGTTAACAAAAGATTTTATTTAAAAAATGCTTATCGAATGCTTATTGTATAATTAAAGTTATGCCTAGACAGAACAATATTTTTTCCTAATTAAATGTTTCAATCACTTTTAAATTAAAGCTCAATTAATTTATTAACTGATTCAATTAGAAAAAAAAAATTCCTAATTAAACAATTAATTGTTCAATTAAATTTTAATATTAAACCAATTAAAACCTTTAATTGATAAAAATATTTTTTTCTGTGTATGCTTTTTAAAACTTCTTTCATTTGATAGCATTCTAAAGTTTCGGCGAACTAGTAGTCTATTAGTCCACCAATGACTCTGGAATTGTTTACTACAAGTTGGAACGAAGACCAAGAAGGAGCTTGAGTGCCTACAAATAGTTGACTGCTTTAGTGACAGGTCACGGAAGCTCAAGTATTATCTGACTAAGTTAAGAATCGAGGTTATGCGATACTTGCAGACTGTGCCTAAAAAAAAGGCTAATATAAAATGGGAAAAGGGTTTTTTAAAGAGGCACATAATGGCTTAAAATGTTTTATAAAAATACTTGTCATAAAATTGTGCCATAATTCTCTAAATGCACTAAAGCTTAAAATGAAAGCTAAAGGTCAGAAATAAGTTAAAACTTAAAAAGCCTTTAAGGATTTATTTCGACCTTCCTTGGAATCGGAGCTAAAATATTCAGCAATATCTGATTTTAGGTTGTTAGTTTATATGAGACTTTTGGCCCACGGGCAGACGCATATTCAATGGAGATGTTATGGAGACCTTACCAGTTATTACAAAGACTATATGAAGAGGAAAGATGAACGTCGACATGAATCATTCGCAAGTATCGAGATTAAAAGGCTAGTGACAGCACTAGAAATTAAGGTATTCGTAAATATCCAGTCGGATACCAAAAATCGTTGAGAAACGAATAGGGTCGAAAAGAGACCCATGAAGTAAAGGGTTCGCTTCGATATCCCCCAACAAAATAAAAATAATAAATAGAGGTTAGTTAACGATAGTGTAAAGCATTTGCTGAATAGAAATTTAAAGAGAAAATATAATGACGTAAGAGCAAATAGCACAGGCTATTATTATGTCTGCCTTTTTTAATGATTATGAAGAGATGAATATAAAAAGACCTTACATATAAAAAAAAAACAAGGGGAGGAATAGAACATTTGTGTGAAAGTATACAAGTCTTTGGAAGCAGAACAATTTGTAAATAAAAATAAAAAACTGCAATACACAAAAGTATAGCGGCAAAGAATCGATTTATTTTAATCCTTTCCTTCCTAGGCAAAAAAAAACAGAAACAATAAGGAAATAAAAAAAATCACCAAGCAGAAAGTTATTCATTAAAAATAAAAAAAATTTACATTATGAAAAACATCAACAAATCTTTAACACACTGCATTTGTAAGCAGTAGGAAAAAAAATGCAAATGAAAGCAGGTCCTCGATTGGGTTGTGATTGGGCAACTGAGATGTTTTTAGTTGTTTTGTGTTACACAAAAGCCATTATATGACTATTAGAGCTGTAGATTTCGGTCAGTATCCTATTGAAATATAAAAAAGTCTCCTAACCCTAACAGTAAAGTTCTTTATTTTAAATTACTTTTAAGATTATGAAGGTAAAGGTATTTGTCCATGTTTCCACTCCTGATGCCGAGATGCATCTCCCAACTAACGCTAAACCATACTTCGACAATGGTACTCGGCTTTCTGTAACAACAGAATCTTGCCGGATTTCCAAACTTCGTTTTCAATTTTAGTTTTCTTTTTGTAATTTTCGTACTATTTACTATCATATTGCCATAAGAAAGCCAACTTATTTTGCAACAAATGCAATGTTGCTCTACACGCAAAGGTATGCTTCTTAGCGTATCATAACCCAATGTAAAACGTAATACTTTTATATTACATTCACAATTTTTCTAGTCTTCTTGTGTTATAGCAATAAAAAAGTTTTTATCTAAATATAAACAAAAAATTAAGTAGTGTATTTTGCTGCTGTTCTTTTAAAATGACACCTGATTCCGGGAAAACTATAGATTTTAAGAAAAAAAATTAATTTAATAAAAAATGTTCAGAAACCCATGAAAATAAAATTTTCGAAATAAAAATTGAAGTTAACCAAAAAAAAAAATTATGCGACGCTATTTGTGTTAAGCACCGCAACCTTATTTTCATTGAGTCACATGCTACCACCAGCCTTTACTCTTGACTAGCTATTGAAGGAGAGACTGTCGACTAGTAGCTGTCGGCCTTCTTTCTAATCACAGAGTCTCTAGTAACTGCTAGCATTTGTCCAGGGCCTAGGTTCCCCATTAACACACAATGAGCGCTCCGTCTCGGCTTCTTTCTAGCACAGTCCATAAGTATGACTATCTTCAATCTTTCTCTAGATGATACTTGAAGTTTTCATGACCTGTCACTAAAGCAGTTATCCAGCTTAAGGTTCTTTAATTATATTTGAGTACCTTACCCGCTTTCATGCCAATTGTCTCTTTGAGCACTATTAGAGCCTTTATCATGTAGTAGCCTCCCTCTAACTTTTCAGGTTTAATGACCCTTAGTAAGACCTTCGCTCACGTTAGGCTATTAGACAGTGCTACTCTGGGTTCTGTTCCCCAGAAACTTACAGCTTTTTGCTTCCCTAGTTTATCTGCAGCTTCGTTCTCAGCTGTGCCTATGTGTCGTTTAACACACATCAACGTTACCTCTTTAACCGAGGTACATCTGTTAAGTTTTAAAACACATTCCAGTACTAGCTTAGAGTATACTTTCACTTGCCTCATGGGGTTTATAATAGACTGGTTTTCAAGTGCAATGAGAATCTTCTTTCCATGCACCCCCATTTCAAGCAAAGGTTTCAACGAATGCAGCAACCCAAGCAATTCTGCTTGGTAAACGGAGACATACTCCCGCAAACGCAGAACAAGTTCAGCTCAGCTGAGTATACACTTGCTCAATCTATTTATTAATTTACATAAATATGCAAAAAGAACTAAAAAAATATAGGTCCTTGGACGGTACTTACCTAAATCGTCATATGGATCTCTAAGAGTTTTTATTTGTAAGGCGGAGGTTTTTCTGGTGTTTCCCATATGAGATGTATATAAAAATCAAGGACTGCCAATTTTAATAATAATTTTTAAGATATCTGTTAAATAGTAATCAGCAAGTTGATATTTATAATACTGTAATTGTGTCAATTTGGATTTTTTTGTTTCAAAACAGTGTAATATTATTTTAAACGCGGCGGGATAATGATATCTTTACATCGAAAGCGATCACCAAACGTACCAAACCAAGTATAATAGAAGTATTGAAAAAACATTTTAGATTGCTATGCAGTGACTTTTCGATCGAATAATAAAATTAGGGCCATGTGGTGGAGCTTGAAATTTAATAAAATAGTACACAGATGTAAACTTTTAATGCAGGTTAACTAATATTTGAATAGAAAGCACAGAAAATAAAGAGTTGACATTTGCAAAAGAATGAACAGAATACATATGTATTTTTCAATCTTGGAAGCTTTAGTTAGTCAATCAGAAACCATTTGTTGCGAAAAATCGCAGAGTCACTGGCAAATCACATTCATAATGCAATTGAATTCATAATGCAACTCCGCTCAATTGAAATATTTTGCACTATGGTTATTTTCGCATAGATTTTCTTAAAATTTGATGGTCCAATCCAGTAGTTATTTGTAGGTTTAACTGCTCATCCAGTAGTTATTTACAGAGTATACTACTCATGGCAGCCTATTTTTAGCCCTGCCAGTCAATATACATTTTCATATAATAAATTGTAACTTCCAGAAACTAATTTTAAAGTTCTATATCTTCACCAGTATATTCAAGTACCATATAAATGCCTTTTATTTAATCCTTATATTTTTAAAAACTAATGTAAGAAAGCACATTATGAACAAATGATTACAATAGTGCTGTATATTTAATAGATAGTTCAATATTTATTAATATAAGAGTGAGACAAAAAACTTCGGTATGGCAACATAAGACGGACTTCGCTGTCCCCAAAAAGACAGAGATTTAATTTTTTTTTTAAATTCATAATTAAATATATATAAACCTAAGTCCTTGTAGGCCTATCAGCAGCGCTTTCACGGAATGTACCCTTAATGTAATTTTTTTTTAATAAAAACAATTTGACTTAAAGGGTATAAATTTTGTGTCAGATTAGGTTTTTTTCCAAATCTGTAACTTTTTAAATCAACTTGAGGCAGCATTATTGCGTTCATGTTAATTTTTGAAATTAATACTTATATGGAATTACGTATAAAATTTGGACTTATCAAAGGGAAACAAATAAATAAATAAGTGTTCTTCTATGGGTTAAACAAAATTTGTCATAAAAATATAAAAAAAAATCAAAATAACTTAAACGTTCGCTTATCGCTTATCTTGTATAAACTAAACTATAAACACGTATTTCAAATGCTTTTTTAACCAAAGTTTCGCTAATAATGTAGTGCACAGTGAAAGAATATTCCTAATTACGATATCTTTAGGCAGAATAGAACAAAAAAGCTTTAGTAATACTAGTTACAAACTTAAAATGGTCTTTTTCTGCTACTCGATTTTTTATTGAATTTAAATTATACTATTCCTGTGATAAATGTTTGTCAAAATGAAAGTTCTTTTCTGTTTTTCTCTCTTTTTTGCTGCTCTAAGTAATGAAATTCTGCCCTCATAATTTCAATGCTGCTCAGATTTCACTCCTTTAATAGATTTTCACCTAATCACTAAAGCTATTTTCTTTCATTCAAAAGAAAACCGGTGATAACAAAAAAAAAACTTCTTAAGACAAATAATTTCTTTACACAAGATAACAGAGTACATGTGTTTGTGTGGTACACACTGTATTAAAACCAATTTTTTTCAATTTACTTTGTTACTTTAAAAATAATCCCTTAATAGCCTAGAAAAGGTTATTAACTATTTTTATTTATTTTGCATTATGCCCATAATATAAAGATATAAAGGGCTGTCATAGAATATAATGTTGTCGATATGGGATTTTAAACTGACAAAAAACTAATTTAGTGTCATGAAATCCAATGTTATCGGTTGTAAGTTCGAACTTGAGCTATTGTCGTCTTTTATTGGAAATAAACCAATCAGCTAACAGCTGTCGGTTTTAATAGACGAATATTTTGCAAAAATGTAAATAAATTTATTATATATTATAAAAGTATAAGTTTATTGATTAAAATTTATATTAAGAATTAGGGGAAACCATAAAAATAGCACCCAAAACACCATGGAGTTTATGGAAAAATATCCTTACATTTCGAGAGGCTTCATGAAGCGGGATAAGCCAACCGTTTATTCCCATTGAATCACTGAACAGTGCAGGTCCCCCGCAAAGTTTAAATGCTTGTCACAATCAAATTTTTAAGGAATTTTGTAATTGCTATAAAAAAGGTTCCTTGATCTGCGCTATTCGTTGGAGTTTATTTTAAGTTACACCCACTGAGGGCAAATGAACCGCTTCGTAAGTTTAAGCACACGATGTAAAATTGTTGAGACCGTGATTCTACCTAAAACATTAGATCTACGACTGACCTCTGATAGGATCCATCAGCTAAAAATCGCAAAGAAACTTCAAGTTGCAGCTATGGTAGAATCTTGGAACATAGTAAGTGTGCTTTGATTGTGGAAATGATCATTCGGAATGCGTATTTGTCCTTTGATTGTAGCAATGACCAATCGGAATGCGTATTTGTTTAACCGATGTGCTATAAATCTGCCAAGCAGCTGATCTCTGATAGGAACCTTCAGCTAAGAACCGCAAAGAAGAACGTGGCAAGTGTCCATTGATTGTGGCAATGACCATTCGGAATGCGTAATTGTTTAACCGATTTGCTATAAATCTGCAAAGCGGCTTTAAATATGAATGCTCACTATAAAATACTATATATTTACGCTATCACCTCAAGTGGATTGCTGTAAACTTGCAAAATTCTTATTTTTTGGTTGTCCTGTAGTAGTAATTTTACTTTATCTTAATATTTTTTAATATATTTTAATGAAAATCCAATAACTTTTAATAATATTCGAACGAAAACAGTTATTTGTCAAAAAAAGAAACATTAAGATGGTAAACAAATGTACAAACAACAGCTGATTCGAATATCGGTTTTATTTCCATTCGAAAATAACCAAACCGACTTGGTGTTATGATTAAGCCAATTTAAACCAATATTGGTTTGCAAATCCGATAAAAAGCAAAACCGACTTAGATTCTGTGATAGGCAAATCTCTTGTCCCTCAGCATAGATATTTTCTACCTAACCGGATGTAGGTGGTAATGTAATGATGTAGGTAATGTATGATAACACAGCACAACAAAATAAAAAAAATTTCATGTGCTCTTAAAACCACTATATAATTTTGATGTATCATGACTACCTTTGTACAAAAATGGTAAAATTTTTAAATTCTATGCATAGATTTTTTTTTAAAAAATTTTTTTTTAAAATTGCAATTTTTTTGAGACGTTTCTTCAAATAATTAATGATAACTCAAAAACTGCTAGTCCGATATTATTAAAATAAATTCAGAAAAATTAAGATTTGCATAGCCTTTAATTCGTCTATATATCGCGTTTCAATCGGATCAATAGTATCGGAGTTATAATAAAAAACTTAAGAAAAAAATATATTTTTTACGTAAAAATGGCAAAAATTTTCGTTTTAAAAAAATCAAAAAAAATGGAAAACGGCAAAAAACTTCCAGGTTCATTTTTTTATCGCATAGCGACATATAATAGCAACAAAATGAGATATCGATCATAAAAATCGATTGATTTTTTTCGAATTTATTCACATTTTAGTGAATTCGCTCATTTTCACAAAATTTTAGTTTTTTGCTTGATATACGCATTATAGCGGGTTTTCAAATGTGTGAAAAACATAAATTTTCCAATTTCAAGGGGTGCATGTCGGATTAATGTTAGATTTGATGAGAAACTTCCACCCACAAAATTTTAGTCGAATTCGACAACGTTAACACGTAGCGCATAGGCCCCAAATCTGAAAAAAAAGCGTTTAAATCGAAAATAATTGACAAATTTTCAGTTTTTGCAAAATTAACGCTATTTATTTCCCCTTTTGCAAAAAAGTGGATCCTGGTCCTTAGGGCAAACACAATGAGATTTACAATAAGCTACATATCTTTTAAATCGGTTAAACAGTTTTCAAGTTACTTGCCGAAGGCAATTGACAAAAAAATGTAACTAAGTCAAATCGATGGAATAGATCGAAAATGCATTTCATTGTTTTATTCATGTATTTTCTTTTATTTTATATTTTATTATTTAAATTTATTACAACATATAAAATAAGGAAATAAATAAATAAATATTATAAACTACAAACTTTGGAATTTTCTTTTATGACATTTTCTATTATTGAATAACGAAGTGTTGCTCTGAATACTCCAGCAAAAATCTGCCATCATGTGTGCATCCCAGCGACCCTGGTATCTTTCCTCCATTGTCCGAATATCTTGGTGAAATTGTTCGCCCTGTTCCTCACTTAAGTCTCCTAGATTTTCAGGAAAACGATCTAAGTGACTGTGAAGGTAATGTAACTTGATGCTCATGTTGCATTCATCGTTTATCAGATTTCTACTGAAATCGTAAAAATTAAAAAACTTTTCCTTTATTGCTTACTTTTTTTAATTCTGAAAATCATAAAAATGCCATAAAGATCTGTTCCAAACAATTTTCTACATTCAATACTGTATTTCCACAGTAACACGTGTCCCACAGAAATACGTGTTTTGCCCAAAACAGTATTTCGCGTACTTGTTTTGCCATACATTTCTCATTCATCCAAAACACTTTGGCAGTACCTGGATATTGTATAGTGGTTTCAAAAGCATCTAATTTTTTTATTTTGTTGCGTTGTGTAATAGGAAGATATCAGTCAATTTTAGCGAAATTTTATATTTTATTGTTAAAAAAGAAAAAAATAAAAAATTTTAAAAGTAAAATGTTTTTGTAAATTGTCTTCGGCAAGTTCTCAAGGACATATAATGGCCAGTGAAAATTGTAATAACTCGAAAACTTAAAGACATGTAGCTTATTGTAAATCTCATTGTGTTTGCCCTAAGGACCAGGATCCACTTTTTTGCAAAAGGGGAAATAAATAGCGTTAATTTTGCAAAAACTGAAAATTTGTCAATTATTTTCGATTTAAACGCTTTTTTCAGATTTGGGGCCTATGCGCTACGTGTTAACGTTGTCGAATTCGACTAAAATTTTGTGGGTGGAAGTTTCTCATCAAATCTAACATTAATCCGACATGCACCCCTTGAAATTGGAAAATTTATGTTTTTCACACATTTGAAAACCCGCTATAATGCGTATATCAAGCAAAAAACTAAAATTTTGTGAAAATGAGCGAATTCACTAAAATGTGAATAAATTCGAAAAAAATCAATCGATTTTTATGATCGATATCTCATTTTGTTGCTATTATATGTCGCTATGCGATAAAAAAATGAACCTGGAAGTTTTTTGCCGTTTTCCATTTTTTTTGATTTTTTTAAAACGAAAATTTTTGCCATTTTTACGTAAAAAATATATTTTTTTCTTAAGTTTTTTATTATAACTCCGATACTATTGATCAGATTGAAACGCGATATATAGACGAATTAAAGGCTATGCAAATCTTAATTTTTCTGAATTTATTTTAATAATATCGGACTAGTAGTTTTTGAGTTATCATTAATTATTTGAAGAAACGTCTCAAAAAAATTGCAATTTTAAAAAAAAAATTTTTTAAAAAAAATCTATCCATAGAATTTAAAAATTTTACCATTTTTGTACTAAGGTAGCCATGATACATCAAATGTATATAGTAGTTACTCGAGCATATTTTTGCTGTTGCCCTGTGTAATCTATCAGTGTAGGGGTTACAGATTCAAATCCTACCACAGACTGCAGTTCATTTTAAGTTTTAATAATAATATTTTGAAATTATTGTTTCAAACCTGGTTCCGGGCGTATACTTAATATTTAATCGATTTTAAACAAAAAAATTATACGCACCTGTGTTCAATTGAAGATCAAACAACATTAATTCGATTTAATATTTATTTTTTGCAAACACTTATTTTTTATAATTTTGTAATCAAAACAGTGTCAAATAAAAAATATTAAATAATAAATTAATTTAAATTCAAACTTATTTTCTGTCATATTTTAAATAAAACAAATCTTTTTCATTTGGCGATGCTCAAAAAAATTTTTTTGTGAATAAAATTTGATTAAGAAATTTGCAAGATTTGTGTTCATAAGAACAACGTTATAAATGAACTCAACAATTGTTTACCAATAAAAGAAAAAGAAAACTAAAAAAGCACTGAAAAGATAATAAATTTAATTTGCGAAAGCAAAACATTTGTGCCATAAATAACAAGCAAACAAATGTAAAAGATATACGAGCCAAATTTTCCAGGATAATTGCACACCTTTCATTGCAAAAGTAATAGTAGAAATACCAGCAGCGGTAGTAATTCAATTTATTTTCGTATACCCCACATCCCGCACCTCCCTTGGCAGTCGTCTGCATTCACAGTAATTTATAATTTTATCCAGCGAAGAAGTCCTTAAAGAAGAACAACAAACAAACTCACATTAAAATGGCAAACAAAAAATAAAAACTATTTATCACTGAAATATTTATTTATTTACTTTCTTTCTACCTTTTTAATATTTCATTTATTTATTTCTGTTTAGTCCGTGATGTTTAAAGTATAATGAAAATTACAAGCGGTAAACAATGGCTTATTCCACAACTTTGCACTGTAGGGTTTTTGATGCTAAAGGCGAGAATTAATACGAGGTTTTTGTCAGTGTGCTTGAATTTATTTCTTTCCATAACAGTTAGTGAAGCAAATCCAAATAGTTTCTTAATACATTTTGATTTAAAATTATTGAAATTATTAATATAATGTTTAAATTCCCAAAAAATGTAATAAAAAAATAAATTAATTAATTAATAAATAATATTATTTTTTAATTTGTTTCTCCACTGTCTTATTAATATTGATAACAGTAACGAATATTTATCACAAAGGAATAATATTTATTTTAAGAGATTTATTCGATGGGATTTATCTAAATTTTCATCGTTCAGATACAATGTTAACGGTGTCAGCTGCAGCATTATAATCATCTATATCATCGTCATTGACACAGTTTTCATCAGCGATATTTAGTTTGTATAAATACTTACAAGCGAATAATCTTAGGTTTCGGATCAGAAGTGAGTGACTTTAAGTCCTTCAAATATGTTTGACTTTAACCATTTGCCTCTAAATTATTTGACTAAAACATTTGATTGAAAAGTTCGAATCAAAATTCTTAAGATCGTCTTTACGACGAGTCGTATTTTAATCACTAGAATTTCCTAAGCCAGGTTTTTCATAATCAATAAACAGGGCAGTTCTATACTTAAATTTCTCTTGAATATGTGCTTAATTTTCTGCAACAATTTCCTTTTCGCCATCTGATCTAGCATGGTATTTCTTTATCCGGCGTATATGTCACAAATGAAGAGGGCATTTCAAGAAACAAATCCGCTCGTGAAACTGTATGAACGGCACTTCAAGTTTTCGTTTTCAATTCCATAGGAATCAGAGAATAAAATCCAGAAAATAAAAGAACCTGGGTCTAACTTTTACAATTTATTTACATGTTAACTAGTTTATATGTTAATAACGAGTTCGATTTATTAATATTCAATACTATATTTTTGTTTTATGATGATAAATTTAATGTACTTTTATTTGGGTATTTTTCAAATTTTTATTTTCTATTTAAATCTCAATTTTAGCACCAAGAACCCCACTGTGCACTCGTAGAAAGAATTTAATTTAAAGAAGTAAAAAGCGCCAAAAATTAAAATCCAATTGACCCAAAAAAATAGAAAAACAACTTAACTGTCGGATAAACACAACAAAGTGACAACGAAAATAAATTAACAGCAACAACATAAGTTGGCAAATAGACAAAGAAATATTTCTTATTTTTAATGATCGGCAATATCGAATTTAAAATACTTTATACAATTGCAGTCATAATTTATTTATCACATAATTTTTACTTAATAAATGGTGATTTTTATAGAGGCGGAGAGAACTTTAAATTTATACAAGTAAGAGAGCTATATTCAGCTGTGCCGAAGCCTCTATACCCTTCACCACGGTGGTTTTATTTTTAGAGACATACATAGGTACAAACATGATTTAATTTAAGAGACAAACGCTTCAAAAAAGGAACTGCGTTTTTTTCTACTAATCAAAAAAATTTTTTATACGGTATATATCGTCACCTGAAATGTAAATTATGTAAATTATTAAATTAACTATGTCAAAATTTTTTGTAAAAAATTGCAATTTTTTTAAATTTTATAGAAAATTTTTTTATACAAATTTTATAGAAAATTTTTATTTGTAAAAATTTTATAGAAATTTTTTTTTTTGTAAAAATAATTTTATGGAAATTCCATTCGTTCAAAGGTGGTTCAAGCCATGTCTGAGTTTGGTATCCCCACAAAATTAATACGGCTGTGCAGGATGACCTTAACTGATACGCTATATTCAGTTAAAATAGGAAAAAACCTCTCCGAGCCATTTAGTATCAAACGAGGTTTCAGACAAGGCGATAGTCTATCGTGTGACCTTTTTAATATCCTGCTAGAAAAGGTTATACGGGATGCGAATGTGAATAGAACTGGCACGCTATACACTAAACAACACATGTTACTCGCTTACGCTGACGATATAGACATCATGGGTCGAACATTGCGAGCGGTGACTGCCACCATTGAAAAAATCGAAAAAGAATCTGCCAAAGTGGGTCTGGCAGTAAACGGCGATAAAACCAAGTTGATGGTATCAACGCACAAGACGTCCAGTAGACTCGGGCAGACAGTGGAAGTTGAAAACTACAACTTTGAGGTAGTCAGCGATTTTATCCACCTCGGTACCGCCATCAACAAAATAAACAACATCAGTTTTGAGATAAAAATTTTATAGAAATTTTTCTGGAAAACTTTTTTTTAAATATTTGTTTGAAAATATTTTTTGCAAAATTGTATTGAACTTTTTTTTAATTTTATAGAAAATTTTTTTGTAAAAATAACAGAAAATATTTTTGTAAACATTGTATTTAAAATCTTTTGAATTTGATAAAAAATATTTTTAAATTATTTTTTTTTTGAAAAACATTTTTATAAAAATTTTTGGAAAATATTTAAATTTTTTTTTTTAAAAACGTTATTAAAAAGTTATTAAAAAAGGTTGGCTGAAGAAACAACAAACATAAGGTGGTAAATATTAAAAGTAAAAATATTAAACAAGTTCTCGCCAACTGAAGATTGATAATTGAATACAAGTTTTCTCGTATTCCTTTATCTGGATTTGGTTGGTTAAATAGATGATGCTTACAACTAAACACTACCCTAAGTAGATAGATACGAAGAGTGCTGAAGACGGAAGTAGCTGTCTAGAAAATGTGCATCCCGCTCTGCTGGTGTCTGGTGTCTAAAAATTAAATTTTACCAATTTTTCTTTAATATGATCACCTAATTTTTAATTTAATTAATTCTTTCTTAGAGAGAATAAAAACAAACTTAAGCTTAACTATAAATTTCATTTTATATAAAAATTTTTTATATTTTTTTTTTAATTTGTCTTTTTTTGTCGAAATTGTTTAAAAATTTTTTTTTGTTGAAAATTTTTATAAAAATGTTATGTAAATATTTATTTTTTGCAATCTAATCTAATGCGTTAGAATGTTCAGACAAAAAAATCCTTTAAAAAATTTTATCATGTTGACCCCCCAATAAGTCTTTTGACTTCTCCTGGTTACCAGTGGGCACCATGTAGGTCTCTATGTATATTGGTTTTAATAAAGGCCTTTAATGCAAATCAAAGCTAAAAGACCCTACCAATCTAATAACATACAAAAATCGCTCGTCGCAGGGGGTTATTTATCCCCCGATATCTACATGTACTCCTTGCTCCTCTACTGGTCGTATTTTAATATTTATTTAACAAAAAAAGCAAAAGAGAATCATGCCAACCGAAAAAAAAATAAAAACAACATGAGAAAATATAGGTAAGTGTAGTGTTTTGGCCACAGCCTCTAATAAAAGGGTCTGCCTGGCAGAACAGTGGGCTTAGATTTTCTGTATCTCTTCTGGTGCCTTGGTAAAGTTGATTTCAGTCCGAATACAGATAGACGGACAGACGGACACTACTTAATCAACTTCTCTATGTATAAGGATTCAGAATATATATGTATACTTTATGGGGTCGGAAGTGTATATTGCAGTAATTACACACGGAGTTACAAACTTATATATACATATACCCTTTCCACGTCTGGTGATGGGTATAATAAAAAAGAGAAAAACTTTTGTCATATCCGTACAATTGGCTAATGGCATTAAACTCAGGAACGAGAAGGCTAGTAAACAGGACAATTTCTTAAATTTCCTTGTTCACCAATTTTACGATACGTGGGATGATCGAATGACTTTAATTCCTGTACGAGTTGATTCTTATAAGCACGCAAAACGATTCACAAATTTTGAGGAATTGTTATCAACACTGCGCTTCACAACAACTATCGCTTGTTTTGTGCGTACTGTACGCCATCTTTTGGGATGCGTATTATTGTTAAAAGTAAATGTGTTGCGAAGCGATCTATAGTTTTTCAAATTAATTGGTCTGATAGAAAATAAATTTGAACAATTTGCAAACGTTGCCCTAGCAGGCTCATGCCAGTCACAATAAATTGCCAAACTTAACTAAGCTCAAAACAACCGAAATCTGCTAAATCAGCTGTCACTAAAAAAACAGAGCTTTTTACAATTTAAATGTTAAGATCTTTAAGTTTAGATAGTCAATGAAAACATCTGAAAAAAATATACTGACATGTCTATGAGGAATTTGCCTTGCAAAAAAGTTGTTTACGAAACATTATTCTAGAAGTCATACACTTTTCTGTGATATCAATTAATGTATAAAAAAGAATACATTTAATCTCTAGGAGATTTACAATCTCTGCCTATAAATGAATTTTTTTGTCATTTTCTATGTTGAAATTTTAAGTCACTTCAAGATGTGCGCCTAAAATAAATCTTAATTTTTAAAAATGGCTTGTGTAGATTTTTGTTTCCACAATAAAACCTTCGCGAAAAAGGAATAATGTTTTATTCTGTCACTAAGTAGATTAATTAGAGTCAATTTACTACTCTTCAAATCAATTTTGTGTGTATTAACCCAACGATGTTTTTCGCCTAAAAGCATTTCCTTTGCCATTAAGTGTATATGAATCACTTTTATAGCTTTTTTATGTCGCTGCTAAAAACAATTGTATTTGAGTTGTAATAAACAAAACAAAAAATTTAAATAAGAAATATATTAAAACAATATCAAGATGGTGCCGAACTCAAATAAGAGGAAACAAGAAATTTCAATAAAATACTCCATTGTTAAATTAGAATCGTAAACAAAATAAAATGAATAAATTTTCATTTCATTTTGTTTTGTTTTGTTTTGTTTGCGATTCTAATATTAAGGATATAAAACTGACTTTTTTAATATTCTTTTTAAGGAGAAGCAAAAAAAATAAGGTCTGGTCGTGTTTTATGTTATAAAATTATATATAATTGCCGCTGAGATAGATATATGTGAATTGTATCGTTGTTGTGATATTTTTTTTAACAGAAAATTCAGCTTTAAATCTCAAAGAAATTCTGCTGCTAATGTTTCCTTTAACTACATCCAAAGACATTATGAATTTATAAAAATAAATACGAAAATCAAGACAACTCAACAAAATAATATTTTCTTTTACACAACTGTTTAAGTGAACTAAAACTTATTTCCTTAAAATACAATTATTTATTTTAAACTAGACTGCAATGAAAGCTAGTTATTGAAGTCTTTAACAGTGTTTCAGTTTTGACAGCATCATGACTCCAGAATACAACATACGGATATTTGAATATTCGAGTTTTAAGGTGACTTTAATTGAAGTTATAGCATCAATGATATCAATATAATAGATATTAATAAAAAGCCTTTTGTTCAGTCTTCAAGAAAAACTAGTTCAAACTCATATACCTAAAACTTTGAGTTTATTGTACTTTCCATTTTTTTATTGTACTAGAAAGCTGTATTACAGGGATGATAAAAGTTGTTTTGAAATCGTGCCAACCGGCTTTTAAAATTGTATCTTTCAATTTAAATTTATCTAATGGCGATACATTCGAAAATTACACTCATCAATCGGCATGGTCACAGAACCAATACCAGTAACTGTTTAACTGATAGAATTATAATTGTTTAGTGGTAGCGTGGGATGCTACCACCGGCGTTCTAAAGTCTTCTGAGAACGTAATTAAATTAATTGAACTACATTGCACAATGTAACGACGTAGTGTACTTTTGGGCAAAAATAGGACGTGTGGTCCAATGTGAACTAAATTTTTCACAGTGGCGTTAGTCATCAACATTAACAAAAAGTAGAAAATGGGGTACCTACTAACACGCATACAAAGGAATGTGGGGTTTCTTTAATTGGTCTCACTAATTTCGGGAGATGATCGTCCTTATTATAAACAAAAAAATATCGTCATTATTATAAAGAGAAAAAAGGTTAATGTTCGGCTCTAATGGGTTAAAAAGCCTTTCTTTTTAATTTCTAAATATGTACATACAAATATAACTGTTTTGGAAACATAACTTGTACATACCAAGATCGTAATGCTCCTTCCTATTCACACTAGCTTAGGCAGGCAGCCGCAGAAAACAAACGGCTCATTTGGATCCATGATGTTAGTTCCTTTGAGTTCCTAATTACACTACAAATTCAGTAAAAAAAATGTTGCATATTAGTCCACACTACCCAAAAGTAGCCCAAAAAGTATGTTAGTACAGGAAGTAATATGAAGACAAAGTTTATTGAAGTCATTCAAAAATTGTACGACGCAATAAATAAGTAAATTTTATATTAATGTTGATTAACGGTGCGAAACGTTTATGTAGCGAAAAAGTGTTAATAATTGTTACAACAGCAACTTCAGGGCGGACATTATTTTCTCTGTGTAGGTGTAAAGTTATACATAGTTTATTTACAATTGGATGAATTTATTTACAACTAGTGGCAGAGTGTTATACTTCTGACTAGATAATTCCATTTCAAATATATGATGTAAAAATAAAGCTGATTAAATCCTCTTTAAAATGAGCTTTTATTCAACTCCCTAGGTCTTACTGAACCCGAATTAGCATATATTTCAGCCTCGAGAGTATAGTTATGCAGAAAAGCGATATTTTTTAATTTTATAAATTTATAGCTAAAAAACTGTAAGGAATAGAGTTTTTTAAAAAAATATTTGGATTTAGGACGTCAAGGAATATAAATAAAAAATAAAATATCTATATTATCTATCTTGTCTAAGATGGTTGAACGTCTTATAAAGTTTCAAATCGTAAACTACATTGAAGATAATGACCTGCTTCATGATTGTCAATCAGGATTTAGATCTAATAGGAGTACTACTTCATTGCTTCTTGGTCTGACCGACAGCATTAGGAGTAATATTTCTGAAAAAGGAGTTTGTGTTTTATTATCCTTGGACTTCTCTAAGGCTTTTGATAGAATTAAACATTCACTTTTGGTTAAAAAGCTAAATAGATTATTTGGGCTTTCTGCTTCTGCTTGTAAGTTGATATATTCATACCTCTCCAGTAGAATGCAGTATGTTTTCTGTAATGGTCGTTCTTCCAGGTTGCTTTCTGTTTACAGTGGGGTTCCTCAGGGATCTGTACTTGGACCATTGCTTTTTATCATGTTTATGAACGATCTTTTTGATGTAGTTTCAAGTAATGTGTGTCTTCCTTTTTTCTTTGCAGATGACGTACAGCTTCTATTTAGGGGTACTGAGGAATTTTCTGACGCTTTACAAAACATGATAGATTTTAATCAATACTGAAAAGCCTAAGGCTATGTTTTTTGGTAGATGTAAAAGTTATAGCTTTTCAGTTGATTTTAGTGGTATCTTTATTGAATTTGTTAATAAACTAATTGTCTTGACACAGGCTTGACTTTTGAATGTCATGTTAACTCTATAATATCTAGAGTTCATTTTACTTTACGTAGATTATATGGTCTGAATTTATTATTGCCTTTTCATATCAAGAAAAGAGTTGTTTATGGACTAAGGATGCCAATTTTCTTATATGCATTAGAGGTTTATTCTGGTACCTTTGGTTACATCATGAGGAAGTTAATATTAGTCTTTAATAGGGTATCTTTACTTTCCTAGATTACACCAGCATGTTTCGTCATATGTTTTACATTTTTCCGGGTTTTCGTTAAATGAATTTATTAAGTTTAGGATCTTGTTGCACTTTTATAGGTCATATAGGTTACAAATACCTAGGTATTTGGTTAATTTCTTTGAGTTTTGCAGATCGACTAGAAATAGACAATTAAAAATTCCTAGATTAACTCCCATAATGGAGCGTTCATTTTGTGTAAGAGTGGCACGAGCTTACAACTTTTTACCAACAAGCCTGAGAATGTTTAATTGTTCTGTTGATGCTTATAAGAGGAAACTATTTCATGAACTTTCAAGTAATGGTTAGTTTATATAAGTATCCATTCCTACAATACGTTTTGCAAGAACGAATGTACTTAGTTCATATGCTGAATGGAGAACTGACATTGTTATTTTTGTCGTTGTAGGATATTTTTTCTCTATTTCTCCATTTTTACTTAATTTTAGATAAACACTGTAACCTTTGCTGCTATTTCGATTATTTCTATGGCCTTTTTATATCTCTTTGTTTTTTTTATTGTAGAATTTGTTTTGAGAATAATCATTTAGTAGTGCTTTGTAAAAAAGTTTTTGGGTTTAGATTCTATTGAGCAATTTTGTGATATCATTTTTATTATAATTATTTTCGTTATTTTTATTTCTATTATTATTTAATTTTATGTTATTAATTTTATTATTAATTTTTTTTTGTACTGTTAAATCTATATACTGTTAAATCTAGCTTTTTATTTAAATTTATTACAATATTTGTTAATTGTTAAAAATATGTAAGCAGAATACTGTATTCGATTATGGACAAGACACTAGGTTATTGAAAATAAATCAAAATAAATAAACTAAAAAACAGTTTCAACAAAATCTGAAATGGTAAATTACAAAAAAAAATTTTGTTGATTTGACATGGAATAACCCATTCCTGAAATCACAATTTAAAAAAAAAAAAGACGTAAGTATGAGCAGAACTTTTTACCGTTATACGCCCTAGTATAGTAATTGACCCTATGCTTTAACTTTGCGCAAACGTGTAAGCCTGCCTTCTCTGGCCTTTTTATTTATTCACTTTTAACATTTTTAAAACCACGCATGAACATTTTGAGAAAAGCACTTGTTTTAAGTCAACAGAATATCGAAAATAGTCATCAAAACAAACTAAAATTGACTTTTGTTTTCTTATAATATTGCATTTTTAAAAATACACCAAAATCGTGCACTGTTGAATTTAACATTATTAGAATAACAGATTGTCGAATTTCACTTGAAAATTCCAATTTTTGTATGGAAACCTTTATACTGCCACTATACTTGGCCAGCGAAAAGAATTTGAACCAGAAGAGCTTTGCGAAGGTTTACGAAAGCAGTTGTCAGTTGAGGTCCATGGAGTCCAAAGTGGATGTTTCCTGGAGAAATAAGAAACTCGATAAACTGAGAACACATTCAATACGTTTGTTTAACACAGCAAATTCATCAGGTGACTGTGTCACGTAGAAGACTATACTTACTAAATTTAATATAGAACTAAATTTAAGATCAACTTAATTAGTGCGAAAGGATAGATAACCTTCCCGAAGGAATTCGCGTAAAAAAGACATAAAGTCGCTCTGCACATTGATGCGTCCTAAGGGAACCTTTACTGGCTCTGCAGGAGAAACTTGTGAACAAATCATGGAAATTCACTTCCCAGATTCAATGCCCATAAAACCTGATATGACCCTTGGATGCTCACCCAAGCTCACCAATGGGGAGCGTCCTTTTAGGGCATGGTCGAAGCATGTATAAAATGGGCGTTATCTAAATTTATCTAAACGTCTTTAATGTTTCTGTCTATATTTATAGTTTCATAGAGAATAGTGCCAGGCATTTGTTTTCACCAGTATTCTTGGCTAATCCCATTGCGACATAGTTGACCGAACTCTTTGTAGGAAAACCTTCACGCTCGCAAGGATTTCTCGCTTTTTTTTAACAATACTCCTGCAAGTCTTATTGCTTGTCTGCAGAAAATACTCCAGGTTTTTTATGGGAATTAGACCTGCAGTTCCCAGCCTGTTGAACTATCGCATTACCAAATAATCTAGTCTAGGCACTCGGCAAGTAACAAGTTAAAGCTGAGTAGCTAGTTGCTCTCTAGGTGCGTTTCTGTTCCTCATCATCGGTATGTCTTGCCTCTATGACTGCGACATTGCCATTTGCATTGCTTGCAGTAGTTTACGTTCCAAATATCAGAGCCAAAAATAAAGCCTTGTGCTTCCTCTGAATTAGTATGCATCCTCTGCTGACCTTGTAAAATATCTCAGCTTTCAGAGAGCTTGCTTTTATCTTCATGAGATATTTTAATACAATTCTTAGTTTCCCATCTTATAATGAAAAGTCTACCGATTGATAATCGACTGTTTTATCTCAATATTCTGTTTAGTGATTTTTTACTCAATGTAAAAATTAAGACAGTTGGATAGAAGAAAATCTCTAAGATATTCTCCAGAAACCAAAACATCCACAAAGGGCACTATTAAGTGTACCCAATGGGCCGATTGATACTTTAGTCCTGCAGCCAGCAAAAAACATTGCCACCAATGGCAAGCCATTAATAGCAATTATTTGGAGCACCAATTGCATAAGATGTTTACTAACAACTCGTATAATACTAGATATCATACACTACTTTGAACCACCAACTTACATAAGAAAATAAATTTCTAACTAGGATATTCATGAGTTCTACTACTCTTGCACTGGTTCCAATTTAGGTGAAAAACGCATGATTGTAACATAGGCGAGTTATTGCAGGTTATTTGCTCACATTTAAATAAACTGACTGTCATTTAAATGAGTGCTTAGGACTAATGAGAGATCGAAGATTCGGATACGTTCTTAACTTATAAATGCTTATGTTTATAAAAATTAAAAATTAATAAATATGTACATATGTACACTAGGCGTATAACCACTTTTTTTTTGGCATAGTACCATGAGGTCAACCACGTCCTAGTAACCACGAAAATCATAATCTTTTCTAATTTTTCCCAAAAAAGTCCACGCACCAATTGGTTTTTCTAAACAGGTGTATACAAATTATTTAAAAATTTATTGTTTTTTAAATTGCTCAAAGTTACATATGTATAACAACAACCAGAAAAATTATGAGTTTTGTTATTGAAAGATAAAAATTTAAGATTTAAAGTTCGAGGAGATTTACAGAAAGTATATATTGCCTTCTTAATGCAATATTAAATAAACATTTTATACAGTATTTTTTTTTTCATAAAATTTTTTTCGTTAAAGAAGGTTAAAGATACGTTTTGGTTTGCGGAAAAATCTCTTACCATCTCTAAATATTAATGAAAATTAAGAACTTTCAAAACTTCATCGCGGTTGGTGCGTGTGAATTTTTTGACATTTTTTTAAAATTTTAATATTTTAAAAAAATGTTAAAAAGTTATATCCCTAATGTACACAAGATTTACTAGAAAAATTTCATTTTCAAGTACACCTAATGCTGTTTTTACACGGTAGATTGGTTCCAAAACCATGTAAAAGAGACATTTATTATATACAAAAATTGGTGATTGGTTCCTTATATCTAAAACCTATTAAAATTAGTGTAATACGAGAATTTTCTTACGAACAAGAAATCATGTTTATTTTTACACATATGTACATATATGGATGTACATTAGGCTGGAACGTTGATATATGGCAGAAAATAAATGTTTAATGATTCTGTTTTGCCTGTTTTGTCAACTAAATATTAGACTGCGACAGGTAGATCGCAAGGAGTGCATACAGATCTCGGGGGATCAATAACCCCCTGCGGGGGGCCATTTTTGTTTGTTTTTAGATTGGTAGGGTTTTTCTGCTTTGATTTGTATTAGAGACCTTAATAGAAAGTAAAAAACATAGAGGTAGCCAGTGGATCCACAGGGTACCCACTGATAAATAGGAGCAGTTAAAAGGACCCCCCATGTGTCAATATGAGGAAATTTGTTTTTGTAAGGATTTCTTTTTGCTTTAGTCTGAACATTCTAACTCAATATAGATTGCAGAAAGGTCCTAAATTTAACAAAAAATTTCAATAAAATTAAAAAAAAAAAAATTTTTAAATAAATTATTTATTTAGGCTTAAGTTCTTAATTATAAAGAGATAAAGAAAATTTAGACACCAGCAGAGCACAATTTTCAAAAAGTTATTTTACAGAAATATATTCGAAAAAAAATTTTTTTTTTAAATTTTCCAAAAAATTTTCGATTCAAATTTTACAAAAAATTTTTAAAAAATTATTTTTACAAAAAATTTTTACACAGTGTTTTCGAAAAACTAAAACAAAAATTTCAATATTTTTTTGAAAATGAAATTCATGACTGTACATAACATATATTTAATATTAAGAGTATGCATATGTATGTGTGTATCACTGCTGTAACATATTTTTTTAAATGCGATTGATTTTTAAATAGATGATATCTCTGTTTTAAAACCTAGGAGCATTAAACACATCATCAGGATACCGAATTCAAACTGTCAAAAATAAAATACACACGTTTATAGGTAAAGGATTATTTTGAAGCGAACAAAGCTACATGGCTACACGACCACCGTTGTGGCTGTCGTCAACTTAGGCTAATTTCTATTTTATTCAACAAAAGAAAATGTCACAAAATTGTAAATTACAAATTCATATACAAACAAAAATTTTTGGAGGAAATATAATCTGATTTATCCTTACATTTTCTTATTTTTTTAATTCAGGGTTGTATAATACCCTTGAAAAATATATCCCTTATTATCGCAACAGTATCTTCCACCAAAATGTTTTTATTTATAATTTTTGACGCTAAACTAAGTCGATATCTATTTTATAGTTTTGTTATAATAACAGATTTGCTATTTTATAAAGGATTGTGGAACCATTTAAACCATTAGAACAGATCATGCCTTCTTTTATACACCCACCCAAAAGGTAGTGAAGTAAATGGATGACAACCTTCTCACATCAATTTATTTTATTTCATTCATAAAAATAAACTACATTTTATTGTTGTTAACATTAAAATAAAATTCATTTATAACAAATTATTATTGAAGCAGTTTGTCCTTTTTTTATTAACTCTTACTCCATTTACTCTGCGTCAATTTAATTTGATCCACTTAAATAAATATCCTTTGTCTTCGTTTTTATTGTTGTTTGTACTTGTACTCACTTTTGGGATTTTTCTTTTTGAAAAAAGCAAAAATATGACAGCGGTAATGGCTTATTTATTTTGTTTTTGTTTTTGGTTTGGTTTTATTTTTCTTCTTTCAGAAGGATGGATGGCAGGCTATTTTGTTTGTATTTCATTTAACGATAATTTTTATGATTCTGAAATTCATTTGTTTGCTCTGCTCATCTCTTTTAAAAAGATATTTTTCATTGCAGCAGGGAAATGACAACAATAGGCTGTCCATAAATTTGATTTAAGAATTTTGCAAAAAGGGTTGAGTTTTTAATTATTTATAAAGAAAGAAAATCAATATTAAACTAATGTATTTTTTAGGCAATAATTTTTAACTGATTTATTTATTTAAAAGTACCCAAAGGGTAAAAACGTTATCCTGCTGTTTTCTTTAAAATGTCTGTTCATCTGCCAGTGCCTTTTATTTCTGGAACCGTCTCTTGACATTTCACAGAAGATGAAATATCAAGAGAAGAATGTATTCCCATAGAGACGTGATAATCACGTATATGTGTTTATTTCTTGAACTGTAGGAGGCATACACTGCTTATTTCGCTATATGCGCAAATATAAAAATAAATCCAAAAATTAAAGGGTGTTCCGATAGTAACGTGATTTGCATATATATGATATAAGTTTTGAAACATAATAGGTAGACTCTTGAGATTTTCACAGAAGGTATATAACTGTGGCCGCTATAGCAACAAATACTAAAACTTATATGGTGTTCCGAAAGTGACATGTTATTAGCGTTTGTGTCTTTATTTCTTGAGCTGTAGGAGGCAACCACTAAAAATTTGCAGACAGTAATTAAATCTATGTTCGCTTTATAAACAACTATATTAAACTAAACCTTAAAATTAAAGGGTGTTCCGACAGTGGCATGATTATTTTTTATTATTTTTTAACCGTAATAGGTACACTCTTGAAATGTATACAATCGATGGGTTGTTTCGGTCGCTATAACAATTACTAAAAATGAAAGGGTGTTCAATCAGTGACATGTTTTTCAAGTATATTACCTTATTTTTTGAACCGCAATAGGTAGGCTCCTAATATATTTATAGAAAGTGTATTACAATGGCCGATATAACAACAATTACTAAAATTTAAAGGGTTTTCTGATAGTTATTTTTGCGAATACACGTTCAACTTTTTAAATTCAATTTAATAAAAATAAAAGGGTGATCCCTTAATGTCAAGAATTTAAGGAATTTGGCCTTCTCTTCTAAACGTTATAAGCAGATGCTTGATATTTAAATAACGTATTTAGCACTATGCTCTAGTATAAAAATAATTAAAAATTAAAAATGTAACAACTTGAATTTTTAAAGTTGTAATTAACATAATACGAAACACTACGTGTGTGAGTCTGTCTCGCACTTGACTGATTTTTTTTTTATCATTATGGATATAAGTACTTATTGTTAGTTCATATACTTTAAAGATACAATAAAATCTTCTCTTCTTAGTTTATTTAACTTCCAGTGAAGCATAGGGCCTCATGGTAGCTTTCCCATTTTTCTCAATGCGATGACTTTTGTCATGTTGAAATTATCATTATTATTATCCCGCTTGTTCCATATCACTTTCCCGAAATTTAGCTTTTTCTCTCCCATAGGGCGTCTCCCCGTGTGGTGGGTAGGGGAACGTTCAACAGATATATCGGATATCGCAAAAGTAAAATATGCCGGGCGAACCCAGAAAATATGCAAACGTAGCATCTCTACACGTATCGAGCGGCTTCAAAATTAATTTGTTAATTAAAAGTTTTTCTAACCATTTGATCATTAAATTGTTATTACCCCCAAAAAATGCAATATGGTTGCTTTGAACTATATAACATTCAAATCACAATTAGAATTCCAAAATAATATTGTATTTATAACCATTATATGTTATAAGTAAACAAATTATGTTAAGTTTGCTAAAAACAAACAAATAATGTTTGTTTTTTTTTTTTAAATTATTTGAATCTAAACCCGTTAAGTTTACTCTTCAAAAATTAATAATTCATGAATTGAGTCATTTGTCATATTTAATGTTTAAAAATAAATCAGTCAAGTGACAGTTAGACTCACAAATGTAGGGTTCCGTACTATGTTTAGTACAAATTTAAAAAAGTCATATTCACGAAAATTGCATCACATATGGAATACCCTTTAAATTTTATATTATTAATTGTTGTCATAGCGACCATGGTAATACACTTTCTATAAAAATATCAGGCACTGATGGACCACCCTTTAGTCATTAGTAAATATTGTAGCGGCCGAAGAACAACATCTACTGTAAACATTTCAAATCATCTCTCTGTCGGAACATCCTTTAATTTTTATTTAATTTCTCTTTCTATGAATATATCAAGAGTCTATCTTTTACGATTAAAAAAATAAGTCACTATACGTGAAAAACATGTCACTGCCTGAACACCCATAAATTTTTAGTAATCGTCATAGTGGCCGTGGCAACACATCGCATCTTCTGTGTAAATTATAAGAGTCTACCTATTACGGTACAAAAAATAAGGCGTTATACATGCAAATCACGTCACTGTCGGAAAACCCTTTAATTATTACTGTTTTTATAGGGACCATAGTAATACACAATTCGTGAAAATTTCAAGCGTCTACCCATTATCGTTCAAAATGTAGATCTTCTACACGCAAATCCCACCACTATCGGAACACCCTTTAATTTCTAGGTTAATTTATTTATAGCGAACTAAGTTTTAATTACTGTTTGTAAATCTTTAGTCTATGCCTCGCAAAGTTCAAGAAATAATCACATATACGAGAATAACACCTCGCAAAGTTCAAGAAATAATCACATATACGAGAATAACACCTCTCTATCGGAACACCCTATATGTTTTAGTATTTGTTACTATAGCGGCAACAGGTATACATCATCTGTGAAAATTTCAAGAGTCTACCTATTACGGTTCCAGAGATAAATGGCGCTGACAGACGGACAGACTTTGCAGCGAAAACAATAGGGTTTCGTTTTTACCCTTTGGGTACGGAACCCTAAAAATTAAGTAACAAATATAAACAAATAAGGTGTGTTTTTATAAATCTTGCTACATTTATTTACTACATTTATTTAAGTTAGACAGTAATATGATTCTAACATGAAAATATTATTATGTTAATGATAACAATATGGTTTGATTACAACCATATAATGCATTCATAATATGTGGCTCTTAGATTATGGTTACCTCAACCATGTTTTTTCTTTGCGTGTAATTCTATGCCATGTGTTCAAACCAGCAAAATATTGAGTCTTTGAGTGGTCGCCTCATTTCAGCGGTATATTTAGAAATTAATACACCTACAAAAAATGAATACAAACATTTATTTAGGGGGATAACGAAGCGGACTACTAATTTTAAGGATCTTTTTTTAAAGCATTTCGAAAAGGTACCAAAAATGAGAATTAATTCAAAGTAATTTTTTTACCGGGAGACAGAAAAAAAATTCTCCATCAATATTACTGAAAATTTTAACTTATCCCGCATTAACGAAAAGTAAAAGTTTAAATTGCTTAATTTGAGGTACATTTTTCTCTAGAAAGTTTTTCTAGTCTAAATGATAAGAAACTTTTAAGCAGTGGAGGAATTGGTCTATGAAATGGAAAAAAATATGCTCATATATGCCAATTAATACAGATTGGGTTTGTAACAATTTATAATTCAGAAAGTCGTCTTGGTTATTTCTATTTCATTATTCTGAAAATATTCTTATTTAGATCATAAATTTATAATAATTTAAAATACAACAATTAATTTAAATATAAATTTTCTCTATTCTCCTTACAGCAATATTGAACAACAACTCAACTCATACATAAGTCATCATTAAATCAGAAACTTTAATTTTGGCTCATAACTTTCATCATTATACGAAACGTCACGTTGCACAAACCTCTTTAAGCTCCTGAAAAAAGCAATGTATTTTTTAATTAAAACTAAATGAAATGACCATTTTTCTATAAATATCTTAACAGCAGAAAGATAATAGTAGAATAAAACGAAAAAAGGAAACAAGAAAACAAGAAAAACTTATCCAACAACATAATTAAGTAGACTTCGCAAACACTTGTCGTTGTAATTATTAAGAAACAAACATTTAGTCGCACAACAAAAAAAATCTCAACTCAAACACAAACACACACACCCACACATATAGACACAAACCCAGCCACAAACGCACAAATCCTTAAACCAACCAGCTTTATACCACCTCTCTCTCCCTGACATTAAATAATAAAAATAATAAACAAACAAACAGACAGACAGAAAAACAAACAAACAAAAAACAAAAATAATTGCAAACTGGCGTTCTTTCAAAATATAATGTGGAGCACTATTTCGCCGACAAATTCGAAAAAACTTTTAATTGGCAGCACACGCAGCGTTGACTATGTCGGTGACAATTCTACAACAAAATCTACAAAGATTTCAATCGCAATGGAAATTCATATACAAAATAAGTGCATTTCAGCATAGCGCATCACTCTGGAGGGTGGTGCAGAGCCTCCATGGCTACAGGGCCCCCTTAAAGCGGCATTTTTGGGGGCCACTGGCGTCGGTAAAACAAGTATATTACAGGTGAGTAATTTTTGGCATATAAGTAAAAGTATAAGAAATTGGCATATAAGTATGTAAACACATTATTGTATTTAGTGATAAATAAATAAATCAGTCAAGTGCGAGTTAGTCGCACATACGTAGGGTTCCATACTATGTTTAGTACAAGTTGTTAATTTTTTCATGTCTTATGGGACACCCTTTTCTTTTTAAAATCAAATCATATTCGTGAAAATTGCATTGCTATTGGAACACCCTTTAAATTTTAGGAATTGTTGTTATAACGGCCATGGTAATACACTTTCTATAAAAATATCAGGCCTACCTATAGCCGTTAAAAAAATAAGGTAATATACGTGAAAAACATGTCACTGATGGATCACCCTTCAGTAATTAGTAATTGTTACAGTGGCCGAAGGACAACATCTACTGTAAACAATTCAAGAATCTACCTATTACGGATCAAAAAATAAGGCTATTTAAGTAAAAATCATGTCTCTGTCGGAACACCCTTTAATTTTTATTAGTTGTTATAGTTTCCATAGTAATAAACCTCCTGTAAAAACTTCAACAGCCTACTTATTATCGTTCAAAACTTAGGCCATATACACGCAAAGCACGTCACTCTCGGAACACCCTTTAATTTTAAGGTTTAATTTAATAGAAAGCGAACATAAAGTTAATTTCTGTCTGCAAATTTTAAGTGGTTGCCTCCTATAGCTAAATAAATAAAGACATAAGGACAAATAACACCTCACTTTCACCTCATGACTTGTTAGAGTACTTAACTTCTTGATAATTAGGTTTCAATATAGTCCCAACGAACTTGTTCAATGTCAGTTACTATCATATTAGCCAAGCTGTATTTTTAAAAACTTTCATATGAATGTTGTAATGTATCCTCTATACACATGTCAAGATTCATAACTTCTTGCACCACTTCCCAATTTCCCAAAGGGAATATTTCAAAGGTTTAAAACTTATACCGCCACACTTGAATCCTTGCAAGGTCTTGCAGCCTCGGACTGGCAAGAATCGCCGCCTTTTTAGTGGATAGGGCTGGGCAATAACAGATGAGGTGTTTCACTGTTGTCATAAGAAGTTGTTGGAAGTCTTTTGAGAAGCAACGAAAATAATATATCTAAAAATAATTATATGAGGGATGAATGATCAAGATTAATGCCAGCACTTAGACCAGCACCCCCATCCATTGTGTAGTACAGCACACAATACTATACGGTGTCGTGTGTAACCTATCGCACTAAAATGCACCGCACAGTCACAATGACTAGCAATAATCGTATATAGAAACATAGCAAGCATGGACCAATGCTCTAACCCCTTGTTTAGGGGATATACAAATATAAACAATTATTTACAGTTGCGAGCGATAATAATGCAAATATAATAAAGGTTTGATGACGACTGTTAAAAACAAAGCTTATTAATTGATCTCTTCATTTTGCAGTTTATACTTACTTAAGAACAAAGGCACCCACGGAAACTCCTGAGTGTCTGTGAACACACACACAGTCTCAACAAAACTCTCACAAAGAGGACAAAACATATAATAATTTTCAATCACTAGCATGCCAGCTTTCATAAAAGTAGGTTTGTGTCGCTTCATTTTAAGAAAATGGTACACTCTAAATATTTAACAACAAATTAAGAAATTTATAAAGGCAACTAATTTTGTTTCTTTTTGTCATAGCATTTATTGTTGTTACACTAGAAAAAGAGAATTTGTTAAAATTAGAGTAAAAAATAATTTCTAATAAAAAAAAAAATACATTTTAAACATAATCTTTAGGTATAAATTTACATTTATTCGTTAAAATATTTATTCATTCAATTACACCTAATTTCATTTTTATTTTTAACCGACTTCGAAATAAGAAGGAGTTTATCAATTCGTCTGTGTGTTGCTTTTTTTATTGTATGTCTGTGCCTTCAGAACTCGGTCATTTCTGAACCGATTTTAAAAATTTTTCCGCTATTAGAAAGGTTATGGTTACAGATTGGTCCCATTTTAAAAGAAGTTTAAAATTTAAAGGGTGTCCCCATACAAAATACATGTTTTTTACGTGCATCACGTATTAAAGGGTGACCCCATAGGTGACGTAATTTTACCTTTATGATTATATCTTTTGAACCGTTATAGACAAACACTTGAAAGTTGCACAGAATGTTCGTTACTATGTCTGTTATAACAAGTATAAATATTTTAAATTATAAATTAAAGGATGTCCCATTAGTTGGTTTAATATGATATATATATGGCCAAACTTTTAAACCGTTATAGACAGACAGTTGAAATTTACAAAGAACTTGTATTGCTAAGCCCGCTATAATAACAAGTGTAAAATATGAATTTGAAAATTAAAGGGTGTCCCAATAGTTAATGTTCATTAATGTAGTTGGTAGCATTTATATACATGCAAATGTTAAATCATTTGAGCGCTTAATTGACTTCCTGCTGGCATTTCTGGATAGAGGTGGTTTCAGGGCGACCCTGCGTTGACATAGTGATTCCTCGGCTACAGTAGTTCCAGTGGTGATGGTAGTTAGCTGTATAGCAGGTTTATTGTCGACGTTACTTTTTCTGCTCTTTAATACATAGTTGACTAGACCAATTATTACCAGAATTGTTACCAATGAACCTGCCGAAATTATGGAGTATCGGTGTATTGAAATTTCTCAGTCCTGATTCTCAATCCTCCTTGACTTGTCTGCTATATCCCATTCTTTTTGTAATTCATCCAATGACTTTTTTCCTTCCGCAAGACTTGTCATTATTTGGTAGTGATTTCCAATTTTTAAGGGCAATCTATGGTTAATGGTTACGTTGGTACTAGTGAAATTTCACTTCAACACATCTAGGAGCTCTGAATGATTGACTTCTGGTTGTTTATTTAAATTTGACAAAAGATTTTTTTCAGTGCTAGAGCAACATTTAAAAAAAATCTCGGGTTGGGTGCCTTTGCTTAAGAGTATACAAAAGACCATTCTGTTTGAATCGAATTATATTTCATTATTAACAGTAAACAAAGAAAGCAAAAATTTAATATTTTAAGTACGCAGCAAAAGTAGATCAATTAGTGCTTTTTAAATGAAACATTTTAAACAATAAAACGATATTAGATTTATATTAAAATCAGTTGTAAGCTGAAAGCTGAATAACCATTATTTTTAAACAACGAACGGTACGGTAGGATATCCGGTACCAAAAAACTTCTTTTTAAACTATATAAACTGAACCAAATTTCATAGGAAATATTAACCCTAGAATACTAACGCTATTTTATATTACGTTAATACTAACGCCACGTAAATTTTACGTACTGTGGAAATTTTTCAATTATTGTGGTTATTTCAACATTTTTTCAATTTTAATACAGGTATTTTGTTAAATAATAGAAATTAACTAATAATTCATATTAAAGTAAAGAAAACAATTTTATGGCAAAATAAAACTACATGTTTGCGATCAAACCATAGCTGAAATATAATAAAATTTAATATATTACTTTTATTTACTTTTATTTATTATATTACATATGAGCATTTATTTAATAAATTTATTAAATAAATGCTCATATGTATGTATATAGTTAGTTATCATCAGTCCTAGTTAATGCAGTCTTTGCCTACATTTATTTGATGCTCCCTAAATACTGCCACGCATTTACAAATGTGGGTGTTGTTTCTTTGAATGGTGACATAATTTGCTTTCTCTTTTCTCGAGAAAGTTCTTCGAAAGCTGGGTCGAATCGCATAATTTTGTTCATACTTTCTTTTTATTTTTATTACAATTACATTTTTCGATGTAATTTTTATCTGTTGCAGGGGACAATTGTGAAACAAGGTTAACGTGAGTACCTGCTTACTCGGCCTAACCTCACGGTGGTCTTACCACCGAGTGAAACTTAGGCGTAGACTAGCGCCCCCATTGTGTAGTATAACAACACTTTACGATTGCCACCAATCGCTTTTTGTGTGTGATACAGTCACAATGAGTAGCAATTTATATAATATGGCAAGCCTTTCCAAGGCAAGCCTAGATCCACATTATTACCTCTTGCTTAAGGGTTTGGAGACTATCCAAACTCCGTCTGTTGAGGGTGCAACAGCACACTTGATCGACCTTGCACCTTACCTACATAAATCGATCTTAAACCACAACCACCACGTGTACCCCCGAAGGGGACCTCACCAATAACCGGTCACAGAGAGGATAGGCTCTCTGTGGGGCCACCGATTCCCGTGGTACCAGTCCTTTGGGCACTGGTCGGGCCTCGAAGAGAACCCGTATGTTTTCCAACACAGACCTTTTCTTCCAGATTTAGGCTCTAGGAACCCTAGCGTCTGGTGCCCCTATTTTCCCCGAGTGGACCGCGTCAAAGCATTTACCATATTCCTGCAGTGACAATTGGATCCCCCGGGGGTAGTGTTGCAGGGTACACGAATTCTTATCAGCAAAACTGTAGTGGCTCTCAAAATCCTTCTTCTCCTCTTTAACACTAATGTAGCTGATGTTGTTAAAGTCGCTGGAAGTTGGTAACGCCGCAACACCTTCACAGTTTAATCCACGCTTGGAATTTTTAGGTTTTTTCCTTGCCTTTATTATTCATTACATAACATACTTCTACAAATTTATACTCTTATTCCTAACGCCACGTATTATTGACGTACGCAAATTATACGCTTACCACTAACACCACGTAAATTTTACGTATAGCCTTTCAATGATCACGTTCTTAGGGCATTTAAATTACTAAATGTGCTTAGCATATGCTTTGCGAAAACTATTGGAAAAAGCACTTGTGGAATTTGGTACCGTTAGGCCATTGGATGCTTGTGTAGCAACAATAATAAAAAAACAACACGTAAAATTTATGTAGGTTAGTATTCTGGGGTTAACGAACAAAATAGTTAAATCTACTTAACTTTTATTCAAATCTATATACGATGAATTCATTATCAGAATTTCTTTTGTTAAAAATATATTTAAGAAGAACTATCAATTTGAAAAAAAAAAAACGTAAAAAATTTTTAATAAAACTTTAATAAAAGCAAAAATTTTCTTAAAACAGTAGTTACACATTCTAAGAAAAACAACTGATAAAATTAGTTAAATTTACATCCCTAAAAGAATTTAATGTAAATAATTTATCAGTTGCTTAGACTTAATTTTTGTTTTTTATTTTATTTTTTTACATGCCTTTAATAGAAAAAAAAGAGATAACCTGCACACGTAAGCACGTTTTTTATAGATATTTTAAGGTCTACTTCAATTTAAAAAATCTTAAAATTTGATTTAAAAAATAACTTTTTATGACATTTCCAAAAAAATTGTATGCCCAGGGTACCCAACTTTGGTGGCTTACCCAGAAGCTTTACCCTAGGGGGCCGATCGTTTCACTCAACAACATCTGCTTTCCCCTGTGAAATTTTATTAAGATATTTCCAGTGGTTCATGAGATACCGAATTATGTTCAAACCAAATGGTTTTCAAACCTCTGTGCGATGGCGGATGGTTAATATACATAAAATGAAGGGATTATAAATGCAATATAATATTGCACATCTGGTATTAATGTAGGCGTGCATCTACCCTTTGTAGATACCATCCATCTCGTTTGCCATTCTTCGTTTGCCTTGTGGTACTTTATCACGGTTACGTACGCCCTATGAAACACTTCTTGACGACATTATGTGCAAAGATACTTTACTTTAACGAACAGTTACAATACTTTAATGAATATTTTTTATCTTTGAGAGAAAAATAGCTCTCGTATAATATATTCCAAATGGATATCACTCTCAAATTCTTAAATCGCTTTGACTTATACGTAATAATGAAGTGAGCTTTCCAGATTTGCCGTCATAACCTTTGCCTCGCAAATCTATGGGTGGTCGTAAATTACATGGTCTTAGCAGTTTAAACTCATTTAATTCGAAAAATATGTTTTGAAAATCTTTAAGGTGATTTCAAATCACGCTGAAAAAAAAACTTCGTTGGTGATAGTAAAGCTTCACTTTCGGCAAGACTGCAATTACACGTCATGATTATCTTAAGAACAGTGTTGCAGCACCTCTGGTGATATGTAGGCATATTAGTTTGAAGCTAACATAGCCAATTTTTAATTATTTACTTCGCCGGCGCCTTAGTGCTACGTGCTAATACCGGCGAACGAGGGAGCTGTGTTATGCATAATTATCGGATGTAAATGTGGATGTAAATCACACCTAAACGTCAAGTTTTTTCTGCATTTAATTTAGCATTTCTCAATTTCAGACTAACTCAATTTGAACCATGCAATCAATCAATGGCCAGTATGGTGGCAAGAAATGTCAATGTTGCATGATCAATTTTCGAAGAAAATCATCTTCAGGCACATTTTCACCTCAGTGGATACGTCAATAAGCAGAACTGTCGCATTTAGGCGAATGATTATCCAAGAGTGATTGTCGAAAAACTAGTTAATGCACCCACAAAAATGAGGCCGGTCAGGCCGGTCATGAATGAATGGTGTTCGCTATGGTGAGATGACAATGAAGTTTTTGTGGCCCGAATTGGAAGATATGGATGTGGACGATATGTAGTTAAAACAGGGCGGTGCACCTTGCCACACACCTAACGAAACAATGGCCCTTTCGCGCGACAAATTCAACAGCTGTGTTGTCTCACGTGGTGGCAATGTCAATTGGCCACCAAGATCTTGTGATTTGACACCGTTGGACTTCTTTCTTTGGGATTATTTGAAAAAAAAAAACAGGTGTACGTCGACAATTCAAGAGCTAAAGAATGAGATGATTCGGCACATTAACGGCATAGAACCGCATTTATGCCAAAATCGGCCATTTGGCCGTTATTGTGTTCCATACATAATTGAACCATACCAATATTATCAAATATCAAAATTTGTGTTTTATTCAAAATCAACATCGGCCCTTAAAATTTAACCACCCTTTATAAAGAAATTTAATACATATCAGAAAAATATTGCGACTCGTATGAGTATTGTACTCGTAACCATGCTTTAGTAGTCGAAGTGCTAACCCCTTGAGCTACAGCACCCGTTTAATGAATATAGGCTTGAAACAAAAAAGTTTAGATTATTTACCAATTATGCTTATCTTCTTGTTAAATATTTTCCTTATCTGAATGCGCTTCAGAATTTCAACAAATATAAATATTGTAGAATATGCGGGTTCTTTTACTGCCACAAACAGTGGGAAAAGAATTAGTAAATGTTATTACACCCACAGGTATTTTGGCAGGTTAATTATGCATATTTTGATTACGAAAAACATTAAAGTAATAAACATAATTATTATGATTTGCAACCAAACTGTGGGAATATATATGCACTAGTATAATGTTAAATACACTAAATATACAGGTGCATATAAATTATTATGAAAATAAGTTTGCGATGAAAAACAAACATAAAAAAATAAAAAATACAAAATTTTATAAATAAACATAAATGAGTTTCATTTCAATATATTTAAAGAGGAAATTATTAAACAAATTCATTTTAAAATGAGCTATTTTATGCTGTAAATGTCCGTATAAAAAATACTACATTGTTGACTTTATCCAAACACAAGTATTTAATTTTATATGTTTTTTTTTCTGTATTTACAGCAATTTTTCTACCATGATTTTCCCAAGACACATCAAACAACAACCAGGCGAAAAGTATACAAAAGCTGTCTGGTTTGTGATACAAGTATACGAGAGCTGATGGTAATCGATGTTCCACCCCAGGTAAATAAATTACTCTTTGAATGTCACTGAAAAACATACAAGTAAATAGCAGTACTTTTCTATATTAAATACACTTAAAGAAATTTCTTATTACAAAAATTATAAAATTTATTTTTAAGACTTAGTCTGAATTATTATCCAGTTTTTTCTCAATTTCTATGCCAAATTTTGCAAACAGCGGTAGTGTCCATTTATTTATATTCTTTTTTTCCAATTAATTAATCTAAATATTTCCAAGAGCAGTCAAAAAACCTGCATCCATAACTTTACCAACCGTTGTTTCGCTGTCTCTGTTTCCCTTATGGATATAAAAACCTTTGCAATAGATGCAACTTCATTTTAAGTATTTAGAATTGAGTTCATGTTTGATTAATATTTATGTGTCGACAAAAAAGATTATCGAAATGGATTTGCGAATACCCAAAACCAGCTACGAATTCATAACTGGTAAACTCGATAGCTCAACTGAATATTTTTTGTCTCCCTCTTAAAGTGTCAGAATGTACTAACATTTTTTGTTTTGATTTATACAAAAACAAAATGTACGTATTTTTATTACAGAGTTGCACTTTTTTTTCGCTGCGAGTCTACCTTGTTTATTGTGCCATGGTTCGTATGATTAATTTTATTCGCTATTTTAAGCCAACGCGTTATTGGTTTTTCAGGCAGCTTTTTCATTTTAAATTGATTATTTGAAGTGGGACGTTCTAAACGAGGTTCGTCATTCAGGAATGATCGGTTATGTTGAAATTTTTTTATCAATTGTAGATAAGTTTAGTTCAGATTTACCACAAACTAACTATTTCTAACCTATTTTAGATTTCCTTAGGTAATTTGCCCATCCAGTAGAGGACTTTGACGACTTGATGAAAAAAAATATTTCTTTTTTTTAATAGAAAATTTTGTCTCAAATAACACTGGTCGTAAAAAAAAGTCAGAAGCTTGATTTAAATGGACTTTTGTGTGCTGAATCCAAATCTGTTCACAGATTTTTTTTAGTTTTCGAGATATTGTTATTTAAATAAAATACTGATATTGGAACATTAAATACGTATTTATTATGAAAACAATGGTCGGAAAGAAAAAACAAAGTCGGGAACAAGAACTCTGTAATGTGATTTTAATTGACTTTTGTGTGCTGAATCTATCAATATAAGTTCTCGAGATATTCTAATTTAAATAAAATAAAAATATTCAAATATTAGGTATGTAGTTATTGTGACAACAATGGTCGGCAAAAAAAAACAAAGTCGAGAGAAAGAACTTTGTAATGTATAGTTTTTGAGATATTGTTATTTAAATAAAATAAATAAATTTATTATTGGGATGAGATACATAATGTTTGTCAAAATATGTAGCTGCACTTAATTGTGAATAAAATCAACATTTGTGTATCGATTTTCACAATTTGTGGCTAATTTTATTTCCAGTTCACTAGCTTTTCGACTAAGTTTTTGGCGAGTTTTTGAAGACAAAAAAAATATTTTTTCATTAAAAATATGTTTTCATTAAAAATATTTTTTCATTAAAAATATATTTTTTTTTTTTTCATTAAAACTTTTTTTTTCTCCACCAATTTCTGAATAACTCCGAAACAGTTGAAGAAGGAAAAAAATTATGTAAAGTTGACTAAAAATAATTTTATCCTGAAACTTTTGGTGTTTCAAATTTTTGAATCAAACAAGCCGTTAAAAAGTTATATCAAAATAAGTTAGCGTGGTCGCCTTGTTTCGGGGAAAATATTAGCCATGCCCATAAAAAACAAAAAAATATGTACGTGATACGCGAAAATCAAAATCCGTGAAACAAACATTATTTTTGTCTAGCACTGGCTGGACTTAAAAAGAATATTTTATTTTAGACTTAAGATACGAGTAATTATTGTTAGTTCAAAAATATTGAAGATACAATAAATAAATTATGAAAACAAAAAAAAAAAGTGATACGCGAAAACTGAATGCGGATTTGAATTTAACGAGTTGAGCTCAGGGACGAATTTTTTTGCAGACCAGTGTAATTGACTGTTACAAAAAATTAAGTGATAGATTGTGGCAAAAATGTTGCCAATCTACTTTTGAAATTTAAGAATTCAAGGCCGTGTTTGTTGACCGGCCTTCGAGTGATTTTTTTTCTCCGCCTCAAATATCTGAAATGATATAGAGCTATTACGTCGTTCTGAAGTCGTTCAATGGTGGAGCACCATTTAAAACTCAATTTAAGTTAAATAACATAACCTGAATTTTGGAATTCTGACCTAATATACGAAGCTATAGGTCGAGCTGCAGATTCTGATGGAGGCAAAAAGCATCATGCAATGACTTGGCAATATGTTGACTTCAAAGCAACCTAGTTTCTAGACCTGACAAATATTTGTCTAGACAAAATTACTCGTTTTACTCAATCAATCAGTTTTTAGTATAAACGCATTAACAACTTACGCTAGAAAACTAATATCTCGAATCTCTTTATTGAAAAGGAAATCGAAGGGTTCAAATTTCCGAAACGCATACTAGCACTACGTCTTGACGAGCTATTGATTCGTTCAACCATTCGTCGCATAAGGACCATCGTTGTCGATGTCATGATCTTATTCAAACATCATTGCAAATGGCAAACACGTTCGCACAACGTGTCTGTCATCAAATTTTTTTTTTTTTTAGTATGAAAGGTTGATTTTTAAACGTCGTCATCTGTTAATCAAGCGTCAAAGCTCTCTTTGCTTTGACAGACAGAAAATAAAGAAGAAAATAAAAAAAATTTTGTTCCCTATTCAGTCGACGTTTTGTTCATGTGCAAACAAAACAATGTCTTGTCAAGACATCGTGTAACAACTACAGGATTCGCCGCTGAGTGAAACACTTTTATAATCTATACATATAATAATATAGAAAGATTTCCTGTCTGTCTATCTCTGTATGTCAGTATTACTGCCTGTCTGTGTTCGCATCACTTAAAAACTGCTGGATGGATTTTAACAAAATTTTGTGAGGATGTACCTTAGTATCCTGATCCAAATATACTAAAAATATCTTATTTCCAAGGGAAAGTGGAGAAAAAGCAGTGAAAGTACTCAATTTTACCGACATGCATACTTTAATTCAGCATATTTTAGTAGGGACCGTTTATATAAAGACCTTTTATATCAGGTGGTTAAATTTTAAGGGCCGATGTTGAATGTGAACTACAGCTAAACGTCAAGTTGTTTTTCTGCATTTAATTTGACATTTCTCAATTTCAGACTAACTCAATTTGAACCATGGAAAGATATACAGTCGAGCAATGCGTTAAAGTTATTCAGGATTATTATAAAAATGGGCGTTCAAATCAAAATGCATATCGTACACTAAGTGAATTTTTCGGTCAATTTAATCGTCCAAATGTGCGTAAAATGTGCAGAAAACATTGCTGATGTTCGCGATAGTGTGGATGAAGAGCCGTCCACCTCAACTCGTCGTCGTGCCCAACAATTGCACCTCTCACGCTAGTCGTTGATGAACATTATCTTGCATTTACACGCTCAAGAACTAAAGCCTCTTGATCATTCCAAACGTCGTTCGTTAATGGTCAGAATGGTGGCAGGAAACGGCAACGTTGGAAGAAAATCATCTTCAGTGATGAGGCACATTTTCACCTCAGTGGATTCGACAATAAGCAGAATTGCCGCATTTGGGCGAATGATAATCCAAGAGTGTCGAAAAACCAATGCACCCACAAAGAGTGACTGTTTGGTGCGGTTTATGTGCTGCCAAAATGAGGCCGGTCAAGCAGTTACTGTGAATGGTGTTCGCTATCGTGACATGATAACGAACATTTTATGGCCCGAATTGGAAGATATGGATGTGGACGATATGTGGTTTCAAGAGGACGGTGTCACTTGCCACACAGATAACGAAACAATAGCTCTTTTGCGCGTCAAATTCAATAGCCGTGTTGTTTCACGTTGTGGCGATATCATTTAGCCGTCAAGATCATGTGATTTAACACCGTAGGATTTATTTCTTTGGGGTTATTTAAAAAAAAGCTGTACGTCGATAAGACATCAACAATTCAAGAGCTAAAGTATGAGATAATTCGGTACATTAGGGGCATAGAACCTCAATTATGCCTCAGCGTCATCGAAAATTTGGAGCATCGGATGGAGGTGTGCCGCCGAGGTCGCTATTTTGTTCCATACGTGATTGAACCATACCAATATTATCAAAATATTCAAAATCAACATCGGCACTTACAAAATTAATCACCGTTTATGTATATAATTACACATTAATTTTGTTGTAGTGCTTTTTTTACTATTCGTGTATAGTTTAAATTAATACGAAAGTGTTGTGCAAAAGAATTATATTATACAAATGTAACTAAACGTGATCAGCTGTTTGCGAAATTAACTCAAATGTCAAAAAGCCCAGTATGAACACTTTAAATTTCGTTCCTAATTTCAGCTCGAAATTACTTAATTCCCTGACAGCCTGAACGGACTATAATAATTTCTTAACACCTTTTCAATCAATCTTATCTTTCAGCAATCTTATCAATTAAACTTATTTTTTGTCTGTTTCAATGGGATGTATTTAAGTCGGCTTTCTCATGCTTTTTTTAAGTAACGGATCATTATGGTTGGTAAAGTAAACACACCTTTCAAACTAAAATGATGCTCAAATGAGAGGCACTGGATTCATGTGTGGTCTTCGTTTAAATCAATTGCATTTAAATCTACACATGCTGGTACTAGCTTTTGGGTATGTATTTTACACTTGTGTGATGGGTGCAAAGGTTAATATTCACATGTATACATTGTACCACTTATATGGTACACTACTAAGCTACCGCATATGCCACGTGGTAATATAAATTTGCTTTGATAAAAATAAATAATTATATATGAGTATTTCACACTTGCTTCCAGTCCATATTTGAAAAAACATTTTCAAAACCCTTTGAAAATTTGTTGATAATAAATGCATTTCTCAATTAGAGCGAAATTGCCCCTTTTTCTCAAATTATATTCAAATAATTTTCAAGGGCTTACTATTTGAAAAATATTAGGATTTCAATTCGAGATTTAAATTTCAAATTTAATGTAAATTTTATTTTACATCAATAAATACGGCTACTAAATTCATATTAATTGTTGTTTTACGGATTTTTTTTAAGGTACAGAGTAGCTTTTTATTAAGACTCTTACTTTTGCAGTGTCTTATAAAAGGTTACTTTATATAGAGGTAACTATCGCTAGGTAAAGAAAAAATTGTTTGCACCAATTAAATGTTTTAATTAGTTTTAAATTTAAGTTCAATTAATTTTTTAACTAATACAAGTATATATTTATTTAAAACAGAACAAAAAAATTCCTAATTAAACGAATAATTGTAATTGATTCAATTATTGTAATTGATTCAATTATTCGTTTAATTAGGAATTATTTTATAATTAAATTTTAATCCGAAACCAATTAAAACCTTTAATTGATGCAAATATTTTTTTCTGCGTAGGATACTGCAAAATAGCCTTTATATAAATTTCTACAATTTTGTTAAAATTCTAAAATTTCCCGCTTATAAAAATATAATGTGCTGCCAAGTTGTCAGTACTATAAAATCGGTAAAAGAGGTTACTTTCAATTTAAATCTCTCATTTCTCTAAGAAATTAAATATTTTTACAACAAAAGAGAAATGTTTTTATACCAAAGAATAAATCCTATAGAAAATTAATCCTATAGAAAATATTTGGGGAATCATAGCGTACAAAATAGTTACTAGAAGTAACCAATATATTATGAACCAGCAGTGCCCGCCACTTCGTCAGAGTCCTTACAATATTTTGTTCGATTATGCTTTGAAAGCAATCCGCACCCACCAAAGACCCTTACATTTTTAGAACCGCCTTAAACTATGCTGCATATTAGTTTATGTATTATTTTACTTTATAAAAAATAAATTATGCATATCCGGTTAGTTCAACTGCGGAAAAAAGTATCGTATATTAGGATCAGGATACTTAGGTATCTCCTCACAAAATTTTCTTTAAATCCATCCAGTAGTTTTAATGTGATGTGAACGGAAAATAAAAGCAGTCAGACAGACAGACGGACGGAAATGTGTTACTATTTTATTATATATATAGATAAGATGGAACAAGAAAGGCCCAACTAACAACTACTAATTTGTATACAATTTTAAGTTTTCAGTTATTTTTATACGACTAAGCTAAAAATTAGTTGTTTTTAAGGTTTATTCTCAAGTAGCTGTCCCGCATTTTTTTGTTTTGAAATCCAAACTGTCCAAAAAGTAATAAAAAAATTGTAACTGAAATTTGCATTCCTTGTAATACAATTTTAAATTCACTAACAATTAAAACTTTATTAATTTTATATTTTAAATTATGCCCATCGTTAACAACAGAAACGATTTCCAGCTGATAATTTTGCCGAATGGAACAATGGCCATCCACTGGGGTTGAGAACAGTTCATGCGTATGTTTTAGTCTTTGATATGGGAAATTTGGAAACATTTCGAGTAAGTTGTATAAAATTCTTATTCATTATTAGTTGTTTTTATATTAGTAACATTCAAACACACGATCAAATGAAATAAAAATATTTAAATTTTTATATGAATTTTTATATGATATTTGGATTTTATTTTTTTTTTTTTTATTTGCCAAATTTATTATCCTTCTCTAATGACTTTTTAAAAGAAACTTTTCTGCTGACAAAGAACGCAAAAAAGTTTAAAGTGCCACTATTTTTTTCTAAACACTTAAATAACTTTCAAGTCTTTGCTTTTTGTTAAATATAAGTTTTACTAATTTTTGTCCTTTTTACTTTCATTACAGTATTGCAGGTCTATGAGAGATCAAATTTTGGATAGTTTTAGTCATCGTGATTTTAGTATAATTGTTGTTGGCAATAAATTTGATACAATAAATGAAGCGCAAGCAAATTCACAGGTAAGTAATTATTTATTTATAATTTTTTTCCAATCAAATATAGTATTCAAAACCGAGTCCAAAAACCGGTTTCACTAGTTTCGGTTTCGGTTTTTTTTTAACGATTAACCGGATTTTTCGAAAAAGTTTTTGTTTTAATTTATATCTAATATTTCGCTGTTTAAATTAGGGTCCGTAACCAAAGGGTAAAAACGTAACCCTATTGTTTTCGCTACACAGTCTTTCCGTCCGTCTGTCAGCGCTTTTTATCTGTGGAACCATAATAGGTAAACTCTTGAAATTTCCACAGAAGATGTATAACTTTTGCCGCTATAGTAACAAATACTAAAACTTATAGGGTGTTCCAATAGAGACAATTGTGGAACAAGATTAACTTGAGTACCTGCCTAGTCGGCCTAACCTCACGGTGGTCTTACCACCGAGTGAAACTTAGGGGTAGACTAGCGCCCCCATTGTGTAGTATAACAACACTTTACGATTGCCACCAATCGCTTTTTGTGTGTAATACAGTCACAATGAGTAGCAATTTATATAATATGGCAAGCCTTTCCAAGGCAAGCCTAGATCCACATTATAACCTCTTGCTTAGGGGTTTGGAGACTATCCAAACTCCGTCTGTTGAGAGTGCAACAGCACACTTGCACCATACCTACATAAATCGATCTTAAACCACAACCACGTGTACCCCCGAAGGGCACCTCACCAATAACCGATCACAGAGAGGATAGGCTCTCTGTGGGGCCACCGATTCCCGTGGTACCAGTCCTTTGGGCACGGGTCGGGCCTCGAAGAGGACCCGTGTTATAAAACAACAGATCTTTTCTTCCAGATTTAGGCTCTAGGAACCCTAGCGTCTGGTGCCCCTATTTTCCCCGAGTGAACCGCGTCAAGGCATTTGCCATTACTGCAGTGACAATTGGAACCCCCGGGGGGATCCAATAGAGACTTGTTATTCACGTACATATATGTGTTTATTTCTTGAACTGTAGGAGGCATACACTTAAAATTTACAAACAGTAATTAAAACTTATTTCGCTTTATAAACAAGTATCCAAAATTGAACCTAAATATTAAAGGATGTTCCGATAGTGACGTGATTTGCATGTATATGCCCTAAGTTTCGAAGGATAATATTTAGAATATTGAAATTTTTACAGGAGGTGTATTACTATGGCCACTGTAACAAATACTAAAAATTAAAGGGTGTTCCGACAGTGACATGTTTTTCACGTATAGTGACTTAGTTTTTTAATCATAATAGGTAGACTCTTGATATATTTATAGAAGGAGAATTGCCATGGCAGCGATAACAAATAATAAAATTAAAGGGTGTTCCGACAGTGACTTGATTTTTAAGTAAATAGGCTTATTTTATAAACCATAATAGGTAGACTCTTGAAATGTTTACAGTAGATGTGTTACTGCAGCCGCTATAACAATTGCTAAAAATTTAAGGGTTTCCATTAGTGACATGTTTTTTACGAATATTACCCTGTTTGTTAACTACAAAAGGGAGGCTCCTGATATTTTTATAGAGAGTGTATTACCATGGCCGCTCTAACAACAATTACTAAAATTTAAAGGACGTTCCCATAATGATGCAATTATCGCGAATATGACTTAAATTTTAAAATGCAAGGGTGCCCCATAAGACATATCAAGGGTGCTCCATAAGACATATAAAAATTAACAACTTAAATTTTTAAGTTGTACTGAACAGAGTATGGAACCCTAAGTTTGTGAGTCTAGCTCGCACTTGATGATTGATTTATTTTATTTTCTTTAAAATTGCATTGACATTTATATCGTACAATTTTTATGGCAGCAATTTGTATGGATGTATACATTTGTTACATTTTAAACTTCAACTACGAATGAAAGGACAAAACGAATTTCAAGAGTACATGTATATGTGTACCCCTTTCAATTCCTCTCTCCCCACTCAACTAATAAAGAATTGCAGCGACAAAAATTGCATAATGTAATTCGGCAGTAACTATAGCAAATCTTGAAAGCTTATTTCGACTTTAGCAGTTGTTTCTTATTGGTGATTTGCGTATTACAAATGACTTATTTTTAACAAGATGATTCCAATGAACTTATTTTTCCAAAATCCACTTTCACTATAAGTTGGCTTCTAGTTTTCTCATGCTCTTGTTTTAGAGAGTATGAAGGAATCGGTTGAAAATTACTAGATTTAATTGAATTATATTGTTTCAGAAAATACAATTTAATAGTTTCATATTTTAATTATAATCCGCAGAAATAGATAAATGTGAATATATTCATATAAAGGGAAATTTACAGTCCAAAATTGTCAGTAAAAATTTACTGTCGGATGTGTCAGCATTTAAACTATGGTTTGTTTCTCTACTCCAGATACCAATTTCTTGATTTCTCGGATTACTTACGTACCAAAACCTACTTTTATACTCTAGCTGTAGTGGAAATGGCCAATAATATTGATGAGTGACTTACTCGGAGTGATTCAGTCACTGTAAAAGTTTTATGTCCTTATTCAAAAAAAAAAAAAAAAAAAATAAAGTGTAATTCAAGTCTACTTTACTTCAAATATAATATGAAAACTTTGTCTTAAAGTAAATGTCAAGTAGACTTTATTTCTTTTACATAAGGTTATTAAACTTTAACCATAAGCTTACCCGTAGTGTCTCTGTGTGTTTTAAATTCTAGCTTTTTATGATATAGGGAAAGAATGAATAGGTTCGAGTAGTATACTCAGTGTGAGCATAGGCCGGAACTTGGCCTGTCGCTTTCCCGTAAAACCGAGTAACCGTTTTTTTAAACAAAACCCTAACCCAGTTTATTTAAAAAGAGCCTGGTGATCAAAGATGTTTTCCTCGTATGTTTGAGAATTATTTAAATAAAGTGTTTTTATAACACATCAGATAAAAAAGATTTCTCCTCTTGAAACTAAATTGCCCGACAGCCAAGCTTTTGTGACTACGCACACTACCATGGACTTAAGAAATTAATCAAGGGACATCATCACGCATCTGGTACAAAATCCAAGTGTTGAAATTCTCTTTCAAAGAAATAAAAACAAATACCTGTTTAATAAATAAATAAGTATGTTAATAAATCCATTTTGATAAAGCCGAGTTTTTAGATTAGAATATAACTTTAAAAAATGTTTTAAATTAGTCCTATTTTTTCTACTTCATTTTAGGAATTAAAAGACATTTCAACTTTAGTACGAAAACATTGGCGTTGCGGTTACGTGGAGTGTTCAGCGCAGTAAGTAAATCAATTCGTTTTTAATACACTAACTACACAGGTCTGCGAGGAAAAAAATTTATTTCAAATAATTTCACGTGAAACATGAAAACTTATTAGTCAATATAGCAAAAATATTTGCTTCAAATAGATGTGATGGCAACAAAAACTTTCATTTAAAACTTGTTTATCTGCTTACACAAAATATCCATGTTGTATTTGTGAATGGGATAGTAGGGGCAGATTGGGAAAGATTGGGAAAGATTGGGAAAGATTGGGTTTACGAATGAGAAGAATAAAATGTCATTAGTCCAAATCTAACAGATTCTGAAAAAGTAATGGTTCCGCCTCTTTACATTAAAATTTGTTTAATCAAACAACTCTTAAAGGCATCACCACTAAAGCCGAATATGGGAGCCCTGGTCACACAAAAGTTTTAGGAATATAATTTTAAATCTTCATTAGTTCAATATTTAATCCAAGATATTTAACCTCGTGTATTGAAAAAATGAAGTAACCTATTTGTAGTATAAACCATTCAAGTTATTAAATTTTTCATTTGGCAGCTATTACGCAGTAGTATCATTTTTTTTTTTCATCCACAGTAAAAACATAAAAAGTAATTGAAATATAATTGTTAATAAAGATTTAAAAATATTTTTCGATCCAGTTACTAATTCAAAATGCAGTCGTTAGTTATTGTTAGATATCTACCAAAAAATAGACAATATATCAGATCCTTTCTTTAGCAAATACAAGCGTTTCGACCTTTAGAAGCCCGCATGAGGTTGGTGGCCTTGGGCACTAGCTCTTTGTACCCTTATGGTAAAGACGGCATTGATAACTAAGAGACGGAAATACTTTGAAGTGCTTTTTTTCATGTTTCCCAAATATATCTGATGTTTAGTTAAATGAAGTAATAAGGGACCAGATAACTGTTTAAAAATTACGAATTGGAAAAAGTGATTTCTATGTAGTTTTGAAAAAATGAAATTCTATAAAATAAGACTCCAATATCAGTCTGAAAATTAACTTTTTAAAGTCTCGGCTTGACTGTTTACAAAAAAAATCTTAGCGACGACAGTGAGGAACGAAGCGAACGGAGTCATCGAAATACAAAATGAAAAGAAGATATCAATGCCGGCACTACCATCATATGGTAACGAACTATTGCTAGACAATAGATAGAAATGAATTAAAAATTCATAGACGAAAATACATAAAAGACTGCATTAAAAAAGTCGTATTAATAAGTTTGATTTCTCTATGAAAACTTTCATATTGTGTTTTAATAGTTGGGTAATTCCACGTCAAATCAACAAGGTGCTCAAAATTACTACTTCAGATTTTATTGAAAATTTTACTATTTATATTCCTCATTTTAATGAAAATTTCATGCACTTTAACTTGATATCAATTATGAAAAAAACAAATTTTTTAACATTTTTTTTCTTATAGTTAAAAAAAAAGTTTTATAAAACTCTTTTAGATAGAGTCTTTTAATTTTTTTTAAATTTACATATATTTTTAAATGTGGCTTGGGGAGTACCCCATAAAAATTTCAGAGTGGAACCTTTGTGGGATCAGAAGTTATGTTAAAAAAAAAACTACATATTTCTCAGTTTTAAGGAATATTTCTTACTTTTATTAGCCAGTTTATTAAAAAATTTATTTTTTTTTTTCAGTTTCTGACTTCTGATCCCACCATGGTCCCAATCTGAAATTTTTATGGTGTATTCAATAAGCCACACTAAAAACATATATGAATTTAAAAAAAATTAAAAGACACTATCTGAAAGATTTTTATAAAACTTTTTTTTAAATATAAGAAAAAAAAAATTAAAAAAATTTGTTTTTTTCATGATTGATATGAAGTTAAAGTGTATGAAATCCCCTTTAAAATGAGCTATTACTCAACTTTCTACGGCTTATAGGACTGGAATTATAATATATTTAATCCTCGAGCCCATATGCAAAAAAGTGATATTTTTCCACTTTGATAACTGTAAACTAAAAAACTGTAAGAGATAGAATTTTTTAAAATTATATTTGTCTTCAGAAAGTCAAGAAATATAAATAACAAAAGTTTAAATGAAATCGGAAGTGGTAAATTTGAAAACAATTTTTTTTTTGGTTGATTTGACATGGAATTACTCAGTTATAGACTCAATAAAATACGAGAAAATATTTTCAACTGATTTTCGCATGAATCAGATAAGAGAAAATATTGTCATACTTACCCAGCGTTAAAACTTAAAAGGCCTTCTCACTTCTGGACTTCTATAAGGTTTGCTTAAATATTTTCTCGATACTATCCTCATTTTTCTGTTACTTTTAAAGTAGTTCATTTAAAAGACCTTGGCTCTCGCTTTTAAAATATCAGCTACACATTCAAAGATAAGTTAATTAATATATTTTTCCATATATCTCTCATGTACGGCAAAAACATGATTTTATATTTCTAATTTTGACTAGCAAAAAAAAACAAAAAATGTAGAAACAGTATAAAATCAAGATCATTTTGATAAAAAAAACAGAAATTAATTTAACTGCCCTTTTTTTAATTGAGTAGCTCTTGTCATATATTTAAGTACTTCGATCAATATGGGGACTGCGGGTTCGATATCCAAAAAAAAAAAAAAAATAAGAAAAAATATTCAAACATGCATGTAACAAAATAAATTTAAACAAAACATTATTTTTTTAAATTTTTGCCATGAAAAACCTGTTAAGAGGCTCTAAATTAAACGCCTTCTAGCAGACAATTTTCGATAGACCTTGTGGAACGCCTGCCAAGAGAAGTGAGTGTGTAAGAACTGCTTCGCAACGACAACTTGTGTAGAACATAAATAAGTATGGGATGTGACTATGTATAAACCTAGTAACATCCCATACTTATTTTATTGTTTTTTTCACTCCCCGCGCATTTTTTGTTACGTTGGCGATAAAAAATAAGATGTGCATAAAAATTTTGTTTCTAAAGCATAAACCGGCCAAGTCCCTCGGATTGATGTGATAAAATGTGGCCTTAAAAAGCTGTAAAAAAATGTGTGGCTTCATGGTGGGTTAAAAGTTTGTATGAACCAAATATTTGTCCTTTGATAATACAACAAAAGTTTATATAAAAGTTTAAAAGTTATTGATGAATTAAACCACACATTATTTAAGACGATTTTTACCAGGACCGCGCCAAGGTTAGTAGGCGCCCGGGGCGAGATTGTGATCTGGCCCCCTACACAATTAATTGGTCTAAATAAATTTATATTTCTCATATAATTTATTTTTTTATTTTATTTTTTACTTTTATTTACAAAAGGTTTACATATTATGTAGTAAAAATAAAAAATATAAGAGGTAGAATTTTTTTTAAATTATATTTCGATTCAAGGAGTCAAATAATGTAAATAAAAAAAATAATGTAAAAAGAGTTTCAATGTAATCTGAAATGGTAAACATTAACGTTTTATTTTTCCCCATTTTCTGCACAACGAAGCTGATGTTGATTACAAAAATATCTGTTTTGGGTAATTTTTGGATAATAATTATCAGCCTTTACTGGAAAGGGCCCCGTAAAACCTAACCCCTTAAAACCTAACTCGAATTCTGGCCAAGAGGATGGATCCGTACTTATCAAGCCAACAGTTTTAGGAGAATTAGAATTAATATCTTCGTCATCAGAATCTGAATCTGGTATTACTAGTATTTCAACTTCATTAGGTGTATTCACGTTCACTGATGACAGCCGAAGAACTAGAAGGAGTAAAATAGGAAGTGAGCTTTAGGACCTACTTAAGAAGCACTTCAGACTCTTACTAATTGAATCTTTGTGCTCCAAACAGTTTTTTAAACATAATGTTAAAAAATTATTCAGTTCGTAATAATCCTACTGAATGTTTATGGCATGGTAATTGGTAATTTCAAATATAATATTATTGTTTTCGTATTTTACTTTATTATTTTTTTATGAGCAATGAAAGACCCAATACTAACTTTTCAATATTATTGATGTTTTAATAGTCATTGATTACATTCTAATTTTTCGTCAAATATTCAATATTCGTGCTCCTATCCATAAAGCCGACGGCGATATTTTTTTCTCCACTACACAAGTTTGCACCCCATTCACCGTGGCGACCGGGGCGCCCTACCCTTGGGGCGGCACGTATTTTTACACTAAAATGCTCGGGTCCTGGCTGGTCTCCATTTTAGAAACTAAATATTTACACACATAACAATTTTTAATCACAATATAACCGAAATTGCGCGAGGAGTGCAAAAAATGTAACTTTTGCAAATTCCATGGGTGCCCTAACTAGGAGTTATTGTGCCTGCTAAAGAATGAGTATAGCGGACTTGTAAAAGACCTTCATACCATCTGAATATGTGACCGTGCACAGTTCAGGTTTTTTACGTAACCTCACATTAACATTTTCCGTAATTTCGGAATCATAATAGGTTTGTTAACAGCATTTACACTCGTAAAAAACATTGGAAAAGGGTCAACTTTAAACGACTCACCTATAAAATTTACTGTTTTACCCTTAGGTACCTTTCCATTTGCGCGGCCGCTTATGATAAATGTGAATTCAAATGTTTCATATCAATATAATTTTCAATAAGAAAAAATATTATTAGTTTAAGAAAAAAATACTTGGTCCAAAAAAATAATATCGCAGATCTGTGTTATTTATTTCTTTAATGTCTTAAGGTTTTTATTTAAATATATATTTTTTTCTTTTTACATTCCATTCCAATTATAGATACAATTATAAAATTGGTGATGTTTTTCGTGAATTAATGGGTTGTACCAGTAGTAGCGGTGTCATCGGCACCGAATTTTTACAATCAACTAGAAATAAAGGACGTTGTACAATACTTTAGCAATTTCTGCATAAGTTTTTTTAAGTGTATCAGAAAAAAAAAAATATTTTAACAAATTTTACTAAACAACAAACAACATTAATAATAAAAATTAAAACAAAATAATGAAAATAATAAAATAAAAAAGTTGGCATAAATAAAACGATAAAATTAAAGAACCCAATAAGAGAAATTAGGAATAAATTTAAAGACGTTTCATGGTAGATATTTCAAGATATTCATTCCAAGGAAGACAACAACAAATACTGCTAAAGATTAGAATAAATTTTAAAACTATTGAATAGGAAAACATAAAGGAGAAACAAAAAAATTGTATTCAAAATAAATTTGTATTAAATGAAAAATGTAATAGTAGCAATTAGTTAAAAGTTGATATACTTATAAGGAACAATAATAATATTGTTCAAATAAACAATAGTTACTCTATAAATAAACGATAATAATTAACACGAAAAGTTTATTTAGCAATTAAATACATTCAAACATTTAACTACCAACTAATTATAATTTAAACAAGTTTTTAATTGTTTAAAATATGTACTCGCACGTAAATCCCTAAAAGTATTTAAAACTAAAAGCAATAAAAAATTTTTTTTTATAAATTTATTTGTTTAACAATTAAAACAACCATCATGTTTGTAAATATACAAACCACAAATCCCTCTATTAAGTGGCGCATAAAGCTACCCAACCCTGAAGTGGCCTTTATTTTCATGGCAATTTATAACAATAAATTAGAAATAATTAAAAAGGAGAGGGGCCCAGCTGTTTATGTGTAAGTTGTAAGCTTAGAATACACATGCCTAACAGCAAACTTGAATTTGGAATTTGGAAAGGGCCAAATTAATTAAAAATATTTCTGTGTTATAAAAGGTTCTCATACAAAATTTGTTCAATAAACATTTTATAAACCAAAAATATTTTTTATGAATATGGCCCTTAAGCTTTAAAAGCATGTAACAATACTTTTTATACAGGTGCACCACACTGTTTATTTTATTCCTTTGCCATAGAGGTCTTGGAAGACAATCTCGAATCTCAGAAAATCATAAAACTAACTGCTTTAATGTTTCCGTTACAACTTGATGCAAAATGTAATAAATTTTTTAGTTCCGTGACTGTTTAGATAGAAGATTTTATTTCGGCAAAAAGCGTTTAATTTCTCAAAAAACCCTCCTATAAGCCTGTTGTCCTATAGCAGTAGAGAGCTTTGCATAGTTTCAAGTTAAAAAGAGAATGGTCTGCCTCGGTGGGCTATTAGGTAGTGTGCTAGTCTATCCGTCCGGAGTTGTGGGTTCGATTCCCACTAAAGACTCTGGTATTTTTCACGACAGGTTGACAGAAAGATCACGAAGGAGCTTGAATATAATATGGGTACGTACAAATGGTTAACTGCGTTAGTGACAGGTCACGGACTCCCAAGTATTATTATTATTATTATACGAGCAGGCTGAACATGGAAAAAGGTTAAGATAAAAATGCTTTAAACCACGGGCAGACACACACGAGACTCAATTGAAGTAAGGTATTTGTATATTTCCAGCCAAGTACAAGAAATTATTAAAAAACGGGACGCATTAAGTTATTGATCTGATCACAATGGACAAAATGTCTCCCTCCGAGTGGAGGTATCTACCTTACCTAACCTTAATTAATGACCAGAGATCTGTTAATATAAACAACTGTTCAAGCTGCTAGGAAAATTCAATCCAAGAGATAATTTTGTTGAGTATAGACCATAAATTTGTGCCATGAAATTTTTGAAGAGATCGTTTTAAATGAACTGCGCTGTCAAATAACCGCATTTCAGGCATTATTATAACTAGATATTTGGCTTATTGGAGCTGTTATTCTGCTGACATTCTCGCACATATTATATTAAATTTAGTCTCAGTTGTAGCCATTAATTACGGAAGAAAGCAATATCCAATGTTTAAAATTTTGTACAGCGAAGAAGAAGTCAAAATTGGATCAAAACTTAATATCGAGCAATTCTCACTATTTCCAATTTATATATTTTTTCAATCGTAGAAACCCAAAAAAATGGACGATTTATTTTCGGAATATTTTAATTAATTTTCATTGTGAGTTGGCATTGCCTTTAAAGACGTATTAAAACAGCAGAAAAATTAAATGGTTCTATTTATATTTTGTTGTGGCTTTCCTTTTGTCCAAAGGTTTGCTTTTAAATGAAGTGAAGGGTACATTTTTACTCACAACTTCTTCTGACAATAATTTGAAATTTATTCCTTGCTCGGATAATTTTAGTAAAAAGTTTCCAATGCATCAGGCATAATGAAAGCAGGAAGATTTTGAGATTTTCATTTTTAAATTTAAAAATTTCTTAGTTTATGCTCTAAATTTTAAACTTATCTCTTGTACCTACCATCTCGAAGACACTTCAATTCACTGGTGTCTTCTGCTACACGTCGCACTGGTGTGCAACGTAAAAAGTACGCAGCTCGACAGATAACAATATTCTGCATCGTATAGTGAATTTTTAAGACTTTTGCTTGAGATTTGTCGTTTTGGGACATTGTTAAAATCAAGAGTAAATCGCATATGCTTTTATATACTTTATTCGATTTTGAGATATATTTCTCGTTGCTAAACGAATAAAGGGTTTGTATTGATTTTTCTGTGTTAAGCTATAGTAGCAGCTACTTATATTAATCTTTAGAAAAATTTTATTTAAAATTTGTATGATAGAAAATTTCGTTCCAAATTAAAAGATTTTTTTGTTCACTTTTTTGTACTCACTTTTATGGCAATTAGGTCCTAATCCTTGGTCCGATTTTTCTTATTTTATAGCTTTAACAAGAGATTTGCATAGCCAATATAAGCTACAAAAAAATAATATCCGGCAAATTACACCTATTTATGTGCGTCGGATCGTTACGTTCATATGTATATCGCGATTTTGGTTTAGTCTTCAAGACATCATGCTACCACAGGGAACCATCCTTTAACTTTTACGTAAAAATCGTTTTACTATATTTTACATTTTTTAATATAGCGCACATATTTTTAATTAATGTGTGTAAAATGCAAGCGTCTGCCTCTTACGGTTCAACCAATCTGGCTACAATTTTTCCCCTTGAGTACGGAACCTTAAAAATTAACTCGCCAGTGTAGAAGTTGAATACCAGCACATCTTGGCATTCAACTTAATGTCATAAATTTTATACTTAAAAAAATCAACGGTTTTTTTCTTATTTCTATCAAAATGGCGGCGAATTCACATTACGACAGAACATTAGTTTCATGGTACTTTTGAATTTTATAATGATGCGATTTTTTAAGTACAACAAAATTTTTCAAAAATACCTAGGAAGTAGCTAATTCAAAAATCTCTTAGAAAAAAATCGTCAAAATTGTGTATGTAAAAAAATTTTAGATGTTTAAAAATAATCCTTTTTATTTTGATATGTACGAGTATGTGTAAAAGGGATCTACGTTTATGTCACCGTATAAGAGAAAAACACCTGTTTATCCCTATATATTTAAAATCCTATTGATTTTAAAATTTGTTCATTATAAGGCATAAAAAATTATATAAAATAAAATAGAGAATAAAATTAATCCCACCATTATTTACAGTATTTGATGAAACAACGTTTTGTGGTTCTTTTTAAACTAAAAACAATTAAAAGCATAATAAAATAAAAACAAATTTTAGGATTATAATATAAAACTATTAAATAACAAAAAATGTAGTCTATAAAAAACAAACAGAATAAAAAATATCTATAGACACAAATAGGAATAAATAACATTTAAAGTTGTGATCTTTTCCAAGCCACAAATTATATTATTAAATAGAAAAGCAAAATTCATAAACAAGGTTTTGAAAAAAAAATTAAGGTTTTATTACTCTTATTACGTCATAAATACTTCTGCATTGTGTTGGTTTAAAAAGCCCAAGTGTAGAAAGGAACGTTAGTTTGCAAACAAAGTGATATTTAAATCGAGGCGGAAGCGGAACCGGAAGCAGAATGTTATGTTAGAAACTTCTTGCTTCCGTTGCGTGTAGTGTTGTTATTCGAAAAAAAAATATTCCATTATTATAAAGGAATTTTTATTAATCGTGGAAATAAAATTTATTTTTATTTATAATAAAAAATATTTAATCGATAAAAAAATATTCGATAAAAAATATATTCGTATAACCGAATACTGAATTATTCGAATAATTTTTTAAACAAAATTTGTGGAGAAATCATTAAAAAAAAGGTTTATTGGATATTGACATAATCAAATAATCGAATAATTTTTTTAACAAAATGTATGGCATACAAATAAATTGAAATAAAATGGCGGCAAAACGATAAAATATGTAGGTATATGACTTGACAAAAAAAGCTCTAGCATTTCGCTGTGTAGTTTCCTCATAATTTCTGTAAATCAAAGTATTTATTTAATTTGTTAAAGCTAATGATTATAAGTAAGTAAATTACATGAATTTAATTATTTTGTCTATCTATGTCCCTGATTACTCAATCACTGATTTTCTTTAAACATCTATCAAGGTAAAACCACCAATTAAAAAAATTCCATAGCAATAACAACGTGTTCATATACTGCACAGCTTTAAGTGAAAAACTTGCGCTGTATCACCGACTCGGCTCGCATCAAAGTACCTTCATACAAATAAATTATTTTTTGTTGTAGTGTTGTTTGTTAAATTTCTTTTAAAGCGAATTCGTTTTATCGTATTGCACACCTAATTTTTTTCTCTATTATATAGGCTCTTGTCAAAATTGTCATAGTTTGTATGTACTTTGTTTATTGAAGTTTAAGCGAATGACAAAGTTGCTATATTTTCAATTTAGCTTCGCCTCACTCAGTTTGCAATCTAAGAAATTCATAATTAAGATTTAAAATTTTTTGGAAGTTATACTAGTAATTATTATTAAATTAATTTTTTTTTTAATTTAAAATTAAATTTTAAGCTTACATAAATCCAATTTATTATAATTAATTCGCTTAAACTTTAAGGATACCTTGGTTGGAAAGTCCATTTCGTTAACTGTTCAAGTTGGCTTGTCAGGAAAACTTGCTAAAAAAGCTTTATGTATTAAATTGAGATATAAGTAGTGATAACTTTAAATAACAACAAAAGATTGAGAACTTAAAGAACCATAACAAGAAACGAAACATTTCGAAATATATAAAATAGCAAAACAAAAAATTCAACATACAGGCTATAAATGTGACAGTAGTGGTCGATAGGTTATTGGAAATTTTTGGCTCAATGTATACTTATAGAAATGAAAAGCTGAAAATGTGTCTGATAGCAATTTATATTTTACTATTAGAAACTTATGAATATCCCGCTTCTATTTATTTTGATTTTACACATGTGTACGTATAAGCAATGAACAATACTGTATACGTTGCGTATACGTACACATGTGTATACCAGAAAACGGGGTTGGTCAAAAATATTGATTAATCAAAATTATATACAAATATTGAATATTTAAATTTTATTAATCGAACCAAGGCATATTAAAAAGGTATACTCATTAGTACAACAACTACAACCACATGTAATTTGTTTGTGTAAAAAAACCCTTCTTGTCATAAACAAAATATTAAACTCTTCAGGGACATTGGCACATATGTATGTGTACATTTAGCTTTTGTTAATTTTTTTTAGAGGAATTAGCAAAAAGGTTTATTGCAGGATTGCATTCCTATTTTGCAATATATCAATTTCGAATTCTTTCATTCTTTTTAACTATGAGCCTCATTGAGACTATAAACTCAACTCAAAAACGAGGTATACCCTGTACAATTCTGAACCATCTAAAAAGTCGAAAACAAGATTAAAGTTATTTCAAAAATCAGACTAGATTCTATAGCACACTATCCTTTAAATCGTGAGTTTAAAAACCCCCACGATGTCATGATAAAAACTGTACGAGACAAACTCACTATATGTGTGAAAAGTGTAAAGAATTCGTATACCCTGAATACATGAAATCTTTTCATTCATAAATGAATTCAGCGTTAAATGGCCACTTATGTCGACATTATCATTTTTAGTAAAATTTACTTAATTAATTTAATCTTATCTTATATTACTGAATTGCTATAAATATAAGGTAAACAACTAGTAATGAAATGAAAAATAAAATCAATGTTTTGATTCCGGTGGCCGAAGTTTTTTTAAAATTTGATCGGTACAAGCACCACTTTTAAAATATAAAATAATTCAAATTTAACAATTTTTTCACTTTTTGTTTTGTTTATTTCTATAAAAATAAACATAAAACACAAAACAAATTAGGAATATAATTTTGACAATCAAGAGAAACCACATCAAGGCGAATCTATTTTACTAGGTGGCAGCACGGCGAATTTAATTATTTTCGCTTACCTTTTTTGTGCATGGCAGCTGTTAAAAATTCGTTTATCTTTTTTAATTTGAGGAATTAAAATTGTAATTATTAAAAAAAAAAAATTCAATATTAAAAAAAATACAAAATACTACCAGAAAAGGTAATGATGTGTTTTTACTTGTTGTAATATTTTAATTAGTGCTTTTGGCGTCTGTCGCACATGTAACCAACAACAAAATGCATGTGGGTGTTTTTTAGTATTGTATTTGTTGTCGCGGTGTTGCCACCTTATATAAATTTGTCTTGAACCATATGATGTCGAATTAGCCATTGAGTTTATATGAATGAATTTGCCTTGAGTCGAACTATTTATTAACATAAAAATGAATTTTCGAAATAAGACCTTCAAAGTTCCTTTTATTCCCTTTAAGTTGAAAGAATATTTTCTTTACAAATTATCAGAATGTAAATAATCCAAATAAGGCTAAGTAGAATATGCACCTAGCCTTATTTGGATTATTTTGAATACCAAGACTCTAGTCTGTAGTCTAAGTTCACAGTTGCAAAGCTGCACGCCATCGGAAAGCCCTACTGAAATCCGCCTTTGATGTGGTCAACCTTGGGAAAAGTTATTCTGATGAGCAGACATGAGCAAACAATGAAATGCGTATAGTGTTTGGCTTAACTTCCAACAAATAATTTGATATTTTGTTAAAAATACGGTATTTGTGTTGTTATTATTATTATTAATAAATAATGACACATTAGTCTTATTTATTAATTGCAAGATATTTTCACAACTAATGGCAATGTTTCACAAAAATATTTATAAAGAAAATTAGATTATAATTAAAATGAAAGATCTCACAAAACATTTTATAAATCATTAGAACTCCTAATTAACGCACAAAGTAACGTGTTATTTAAACACAGAAAAAAGATAAAAATTATTATTAATTAAACATGAAAAAAATGAAATACAAAATTAGAACATGTAATTCAAAAAACAAAATAAAACAATATGACTTGAATTTAAATATTATATTAGAAGAAAAAACAAACTCAAATTAAAACTTGAAAAAAGGTTGATTGCATTCAATGTAAATAAACTCATATGCAAAGATATTTATTTGTATAATTTTATTTTATTTGAACTATTTTTATAAATGAATAAAAAATTTATTGGGCTAAAGTTTATTATAAAGAGATAAAGAAAAATTACTACAAGCAGAATGAAACACATTTTCTGGATCGCTACATCCCTCTTAAATATTATTTGTATCTATCTACAAGGTAGTTTAAAATTTATAGATTTAAAAAATATTATAGAGAAATGGAATAATAGAAATTATTTTATTATACTTTATAGATGGTGAGGTTGGTGAGAAATTATTATATTGTTTTCTTCATGTATTCCTGCAAATATCTTAACTTTCTTTGTATCTCTAATAATACACTTCGTATAAAAAAAAACTTAGTTTTGAAAAACTAAAAATATTTACGTTCATTTAATAAACATCTATTAATTTTTAGAGATTTGTTATATTTATAGAACGTTATTAAAACATTAATTAAACTAATAACTCTATTTGACTAGAATATCTTGTACAAAGAGAGGGTAGCAAGGAAAAACTTCTGAATCTCAAATGAATGCAGTAGTCATCATAATTAGGTACTGTCAATGAGAATGATATTTAAAACAAATATCCGTATCTTTGCTGATAGAGTATAATTGTGTGACAGAGTATAATTGTGTGTAAAACATTCAATCTACTTTAGCAAGGCTGTACAAGTTGTGAAATATTCACTTACTTACTTACTTTGGATAATTAATATGGGACTAATAATGTTAACTTTTAGCAAATAAACTCAAAAGATGTACATACATACACCTTTGAAGGACTAAAATATCGACAAGTTTTATGGCATTCAACTCTTGGTCTGCAAAGTCACCATCTATGATCTACCACAAGTCAGATGAGGCTGCACTTATCCATAGTATTTTAATGCCGTGCCAAATGCTTTTAAAAATTCCACGGGTTACGATTAAAAAAATCTGAGACATTTAAACTTTGATTTTAATGCCAGAACACTGTGATTAGACTATTGCAGAATTTTCCGAAAATTAGATCAAAAGTGGGACATAAATTGTAACCTTTGTCTCTCCAGCTCAATCCGAACATGATCAATTTTTAAACAAAATTTTTTAATCCGCATGCAAAAAACTAAACAGATTTCTAAAACCCCAGTAACTGGCTAGATATTCAAAAAATACTTTGATTGCACCGTGGCCACGCGTGGTTAACAATGGTATCGTAGCTACTTTTATAATAAAACAAGTAAGAGTGCTATATATGCCCTTCACCACCGAAGGGTATACCGAAGAAAACGAACTTAATATTTACTATGTAGCCATCGCCCATCGATGGAGGGCCCATCGCCCTTCCTCTGGGTTCGTCCTGGAATGTCCTGCCTTAGAATGGTCAGACAAAAGGAAAAACATTTTTTCCACATTGCCCCTACCCGGAAGGAGTCCATTGACCGCTTTAAACAAGCTCATAATTGTTCCTTCCAGGGGGTTATTGCCACCTGAAATTTGTGTGAGATCTATTGGTCACCGTCTTATATTTAGTAACAAAAAAAAGCAGACAAAAATCCTTACAACCGAAAAAAACAAAAAAAGCAACCTAAAAAATATAAAAAAATATAAGTAGGTAGGCGTGGTTTTTTATTCTCAGCCTCGAATGGAATGGTCTGATATTGCTGAATTGCAATAGCAAAATTTTCGATACTATCACTGACAGATTGATGGGCTTACATATTCTGTATCTCTTCTGCTGGCTTTGAACCCGAGCACAGACGAACAGACGGACATCGCTAAATTAACTTCTCTATGTATAAGGATACAGATTCGAAAATAAATATTGTAGATATTACACAGGGATTGACAAACTTATACATACCCTTTCCAACTGTGTTAAAGAGTATAAAAAAGCATTTTGTAACATATCTTTCCCCTTTTAGGAATTTAGGCGTTAAAATATAAAATACTATTTTTTTATTATTGCTTGCCTAAAAGCTAAGAGAGCTCTATGATTTTTTAAATTGTGTAAGAATATCTTAGTCATTTTAGGAATTGTGTGAACTCCTGTTCTATACGTTATATAGAAAAAAATCACTTTATCGTAAATAATATTTTAAAAATGTAGCACGAAAAAAGTGTATACTAATTCAGCTGTAGGATATGCCCTAACCTTGCCTTTAATTATTTTTTTTATCACTTTCAATATGAAAATTGTTTATATTAATTATAATGATAATGGTTTTGTTTTTGTAGGTAATTACTTTCATTAGTGATTATAACTACTTCCATTATTAATTACTTTATAAATAATTACGGTCATTATTAATTACCTACAACCATAATTGTCATGGTTTAAAAAGTGGTAATGCTTCATTTATAACCCAATGCTAATGAAATAGGCAATTAACTGGTCAATCTATGTAAGTCACTGGCTGACGTTTAATAGGTCTTAGAGAGGTTTAAAAAGTTTAAATTTTGACAAACCATCAAATCTTTATAATAATTTTTGGGAACTAAAATATTTTCGTAATTTAAATTTAATATTATAAAAAAATTTTTAATGTTTTCTCTCTTAATTTCTTATAATAACTTCGAGATTTTAAAATAATACTGTTTATTTTTATAAAATAAATTAAAATATATAAATAAAATAAGGCTGACTTTGTATGTAAAATATTTAACTTTAAGATAAAACAATAATGAATAAAAAAATTCTGTAGAAATTTATGCGTTAAAAAGAAAAGACACGTGTCTCTTTAACATACAAATTATAAATAAAAGAAAAATTTAATAAATTGAATTTTAAATAAATTCAATACAATTTTAAAATAACAACAACAATTTTAAGAGAAAATATTAAATTTAGGTTAAAAAATATGCAAACAAAAAAGGTTTTTCAGAAAAAAAAAATTAAAAATTGGACAAAATATAATAAATTTAGAATATTTTATAGATTTTACTTGTACAAGTAATCAATTAAAAACAAAAATATTGTAATAATATTATAACAATAAATGAAAAAATAAAATCATTTGCAAAATATTAATTTAAAAAAAGTATTTTAAAGCTTATTTTTAATTTTAATTTATGTATTTTAAAGACAAAAAAGTGAAACGTAACAAAAATGCTTCCCTTTAAAAATAATTGGTTAATTTAAATAGGTTTAAGTAAAATTAAAAAAAAAAAAATAAATAATGTTATTGACTTTTTTGCACAAAAGCTGTATGTTTTGCCCTGTTGAATTTGTTATCCATAAAAATTAAAAAAAAAAAACAACAAATACAGTTTTATTTTTAAGGCTTTAATTAAATAAATGTGTGGTTTATTATTAAAAATATTGGTAAGAGAATACGAAACAAAAACAAAACTTATTTTAATTGTTATTATCATTATTAATATTGTATTAATAATTTTGTGTTAAACCATTTGAAAATTCGTCAAAATGGCTGTTAATTTAAATTTAAATAAAAATTGTAAGAAGATTGAATGAAGCAAATGCAGAACAAAAAGTTTAAAATATTTTATGCTTAAAAACAACAATAAAAATGCATAAAGCTTTTTTAAGCAAACTACATTAAAATGTTGTTAAATAATTGAATTAAATAAAAATAAATAAAATAAAATAAAATAAAACTAATTGAAATAAACATCATCATGAGCTTTTTTATTTTCAATTTAAATTAACATAGATGGAGTATAAATGCATGGTGTAGAAAGAAAAAATTTAAAAACATATCGCATGCTGAATCATAAACAGTCAAAACACAAATCTTACAAATACTCAGAAGAGGCAAAACAATGTTTTCAAACATTGTTTTTTTGGTTGTATTTTTATAGTCAAATAGAGATCCACAGTAACGTCATTTTTTCATTTACAGAAGACAGTGATGCAACGAAATTTTCGTGGTCGTTAGGGATTTGATCTGTGAACTGGTTTATGATTTGGTATGGGAATTTGCTTGATGCTGTCGTCACAGTTGTCGAATGCCGGGCTCCAGTGATACCGTCTAAAAAGCCACCCCGGTCACCACGGGGATTCGGAAACACCTGGGAACCGCATTCGTATTACTTCGAGGTGGACCCCCCTATTTGGTCTCGAAAACCATTAAATCTTTTGTGTGCCTGCGTCCAGGCCCCGCTATTGGATTTTAACAGATTACGTCGATTTCAATAGTTTTTTTACGGAGCTTATATTTTACATATCTTCTAACTGTTTTCCCGCTTCTTTCGCTCCTTGACATTTTGTGTACTATATTCCTAGCACAAACAATCTCTGCTTCGAGTTCTCTGCGTTGATTGGCCCAGTGAACGCAATTGAAGAAAATTCTGTTGTGCGTCATCACACACTTCCTCCTCGTCGTATATGCAGCACTTACCTCGAATCATAGTTTCGCCTTATCTCCGTTGGACCTCCTCCGTGTTTCTCGCTTTGATTACTGCCGCGATGCCGTTCATTCATCCCAAGAGAATGGTATCTTCAGGCATCATATGTTGCGTTCCCGAAATCTGGCCCCAGTATAGATCCTTGTGCGGCACCTCTCGTACGGCAATACTTTGTTTTTAGGTTATCTCTTATTATTTTGGGATATTGAAAATTGAGGCCAGGATTTGTACCTCAGACTGTTAAAGGCATTTTTTATGTTCAAGGTCGCCAGCAGAATGGTAGGTTACAAAATAGTGGTTTTTATGTTGGGAAGCTTCTACTGTATCTCTCATTTCTTTCAGGGATGCTACTGACGACCTTCCAGGTCGAAATCCATATTGCCTTCTGGAGAGATCCCCTGAAGAACTGATAGACTTATCAAGCCTAGGTTTGATTAGACGTTTGCCGGTTGTGTCCAGCATACACAGTGGTCTGTACAACGATGGTGATACTTGGTCAAGCTTTTCCGTACTGATTAGGACAAGCTTTTGTTCTTTCCAGACGTTTGGGAATATACCCTCATTCAGGCAGCTGTTGAGTAGCATATCTGGGCGAGGGAATTCCATCGGGGCCGGGTGCCTTTCGATTTTAAAGGCTGCGAACACGAGTATGTCGGTCAAAGGTTTTGTTTTTTCATCTTCGAATTTAATGTCGTGTTCGGGAAATAATGCATTTACAATATATTGCGTTTTCTCCTTATCCATCTTGTCTACAGAGTTTCTCATCCCGAGCTGTTTAATCACGACTTTGTATCCGATGCCCTATGGGTTTTTGTTGATGTCTACTCTCAGTTCTTCCCATTTATCTTTCTTGCTTTTATATATGCAGATTTGTAGTTGTTTTATAGCCTCTTTGTATGAATTGTGTTCAGCCAATTGATTGAGCATTTTTTTAATAATAATATTATACACTGAACCAAAAATTTAAATAAATACTGTAAAATGGGGTGTAGAATTGAAGAAAAGTAGGTTATTATACAGCTAACAAACTTTTAGTCAAATCTACATATTATTTTCGTAAAAAAATATTTTTATTAAATTCCTTATATTGAAGAAATTTCTTCAATATGACTCTTTCTTTTTGTTATTTTACAGGGTGTAAATATAATAAAAAAATAAGTTAAATTTACTAAAATGTTCAGTTAATTTTTTATAAAATTCTATTCTTTACCATATCTTTTCATCATTAGATAAAAATATGCGATTATGTTGCATATTTTTATCTCATGATAACGTGAAAACAAATCTGCATATCATTAATGCTTTTTCCCTTTTTTTTCCTCTTTTAAGAATAATAAACAAATAAAGCTTTTAGTTTATGTTGCGACCATTTGATATGAAATATTTAAAATAAAAAAATATATATGTGACCCCGGCCTATGAAATTGTGGCTATTGACTCAAAAAAATTTCCACTTTTTGTTGTTGTTGTTGCATTGTTTATCTTTAACAGCTAATTTTTCGAAATTTTGTTTTTGAGTCATACGCCACATTTTCCCTTTTCATAGATTTTATATCTCAAATAATTTTCCTGAAGTTAAATTTATTTTACAGCTCTTTTTTTCATTTATATAAAGGGTGTTTTTTATAGAGGTATAGAAATTTAAGTTGCAATAAAACAACGATGGATTATTCGATTGACATGAATTTTATTTATCCGAAAGATAATATTGTAGCATTACATTTTAAATATCATTTCTGGCATATGACCGCCACGGCTGGCGCGGATGTACTCCAATCTGGACGTCCAATTTTCTATGACTTCTATAACACGGCGAATGTTGTCTTCCAAATGGTCAAGCGCTTGTGGCTTATCCGCATAGACCAATGACTTTACATAGCCCCACAGAAAGTAGTCTAGCGGTGTTAAATCATAAGATCTTAGAGGCCAATTCACATGTCCAAAACGTGAAATTAGGCGGTCACCAAACGTGTCTTTCAATAAATCTATTGTGACACGAGCTGTGTGACAGTTTGCGCCGTCTTGTTGAAACCACATCTCCTGGACATCATGGTTATTCAAATCAGGAATGAAAAAGTTAGTAATCATGGCTCTATACCGATCACCATTGACTGTAACGTTCTGGCCACCATCGTTTTCAATAAAGTACGGGCCAATGATTCTACCAGCCCATAAAGCGCACCAAACAGTCAGTTTTTCTGGATGTGACGGTGTTTCGACATACACTTGAGGATTATCTTCACTCCAAATGTGGCAGTTTTGTTTGTTGACGTAGCCATTCAACCACAAGTGCGCTTCATCACTAAACAAAATTCGCTTATGAAAATCGGCAACAACGGTAATCTTGTTTTGGGCCCTATTTGCACTATTTGCAAGTGTTGTTCAGGCGTGAGTCTATTCATGATGAATTGCCAAACCAAACTGAGAATAAATCACTTGACAGCTTTTAAATCGGTCGCCATCTTGAAAAGTAATGCCAACTTAAAGTTCTATACCTCTATAAAAAACACCCTTTATAAGCCGTTTTCTTTGAAAGTGGTGTAAGTGTATTTTATTTAATATGGGGATATTTCAGGTTTTGCATTTGAATAACTTACACCACTTTCAAAATCAGAAAAAGTAAAAATCTTACATTTACAAAATATTAACTACGGCATCTCAATTGAAACAAACCGACTTTTTTTTATGAAATTTTTATTCAATATAACCTTTAACCTTTTTCATTAGAAGGACAGTAAGGAAAAATATAAACGTGGTTTAGTTTTGTTGGTGTTTTGTTGAAGCTTTAATATTCGTTAATATTATTCTATTAACATGCATAATTCTCGTTGTGTTTTGTAGAATTTTATTACGTATAGAGTATTTTTGGCTTCTCTAAAATTAGGAAAAAGGTTTCCTGATGATCTGGCCTGAGCAACCAGTGAAATACGTATAGGGACTAGCTCTTTTCCCCCAACAAATAAATTGCATTTTTATTATAAAACGTTATGGGTAATTAGCATAATATCAAAATAGTCATGATGTGTTGGAGGTATATATGGTAATAAATCAATGTTGAAAATTTTTAATTATTATTAGTCAAACTGTTTTATGTATTACATACAATGAAATTTATAATCAAGCTTAAGTTCGTTTTTATTCTCTCTAAGAAAGAATTAATTAAATTATATTATTGATTATAAATTATTGATTATAAATTTCATTGTATGTAATACATAAAACAGTTCGACTAATAAGATTTAAAAATTTTCAACATTAAAAATCGTAAAACACCGCGCAATCTTCTTTACTAAACAAAGTTTGGTTTGACACTAGATTAGTGTTAACTAAAAACGAATGTTGGAAGTAAAACAAATAAACAAAAAGTAACTTCATTGCTAACCGAAGGTTCGCTGAAGGAACAACAAATTATAGGTGGTAAATATTAAAAAGTAAAAATATCAACAAGACGGAAGCTTAAGGTAGTGGTAGACTTCGTTCTCACTAACTGACGGTTGATAATTGAATACAAGTTTTCTCGTATTCCTTTATCTGGGTTTGGTTGGTTAAGTAGATGATGCTTACAACTAAACACTACCCTAAGTAGATTAGATACAAGTAGTACTGATGACGGACGTGGCTGTCTAGAAAATGTGCATTCCGCTCGTGCTGGTGTCTAAAAATTAAATTTTCGCAATTTTTCTTTAATATTATCACCTAATTTGTAACTTAAGTAATTCTTTCTTAGAGAGAATAAAAACGAACTTAAGCTTGATTATAAATTTCATTGTATGTAATAAATCAATCATATCTCCAATGTGATGAGCCTGGAATGATGATATAAACTCGTTAGTACTATATTTCTAAAATATTTCATTCTCAATGAAATGAAGTTTTATGGAACATTGGATTCAACTTATCAATTATTCGGGTTGTTGCCCGTATTTTAAAAAATAAAACACAACCCGCTGAGTTTCAAAATTGAACTGTATTTTTATTTATTACTTCAATCCAAAGGTAACTTAAAATAACTTAATTATTACCTTATGTTTAATTTAATTATTAAATTTCAACCAATTTACTTCTTCCCCATTTGTATTTTTTCCCTTCTTGGAATTGCATCTTTTAAGGGTTTTGTATTTATGTTATTATATAAACGGGAAAAAGAAGGAATTCCGGAAAACTATAAAAAAATTTATGTCATTTACGATGTTGCCACTCATTTAAAAAAGCACTAAAGACATTATGTAGTAAAATTTTGAACTAAATAGTATGTCTTTGAGAATAGTGGACTTACACCATTTTCAAAGTAATTATATTTGTAGCTTCATTAACTACTAAAATTTGTAATGATAAAAACAATGAAAATTTTAACAGATTTTTTTGAAAAGAGTTTATAAATAAAAAGTACATAGTAAATTGTATTCACTTTTATAATTAACAAATTTTTTGTCAAAATAGACTTACACCACTTTCAGAGAAGACGGCTCATATATTCAATTTTCTTCAAAAATAAAATTAAAAACTTAGTAATATTAACGAAAAATTTGTCAAATCAACGACCAAATTAGTCATATTAACTTCTTTTGGGGATGTAAACTTAACTAGTTTTATGGGTTGTTTTTCTTCGAGTGGTTTCCTACTGTTTTAACAAAATTTTTGTTAATTTAACAGTTTTTTATTTGAAGTTTTATAAGTTTTTTCAAGCTTTATTGAATTATGTTTTTGACAAAAACAATTCTGTTTATACGAATAAAAGTAGTTTACATAAATAAATCGTATATAGATTTGAATAAAAATTAAGTTGATTTAACTATTTTTGTCGTTAAGGTTCTACTAATTTTTTTTTCGTTAATATTACCTAAGAAATTTGGTTCAATGTATGCTGTATAACAGGAGCCATCATCCTTTACAAAATACATGGTTTAGTAAAATAAAACCTTAGATAATTAGTAACCATGGCTCCCAGTTGTAACGGTAACTATCTCGCCGACCTCATTTTTAAATAACTCTTGTAAAATAAACCGACCTCAAAACAGAAAAGACATCAAATATAAACTTAAAATGTTAACAGGAGTATTCTGTAAGCAATAAATTCAAGTTTACTTAAGCTCTTACGTTTCGTTATCATTAATAACTCATTTATTTGAATGTGTAATTTTTGAAAACGTCGAACAACATATTTCTTAATCTATAAAGACCCGACATAAAAAAATATCCTTAACTTCAATCAATTAATAAGAACCAGATACAAAGTCTTAAAGTAAAGTAATTCCTAAAATACAGAATCAATCGATCATAGACGTATAGACTCTATGTACATTTGACCATTTGTTTAATATGCTGTCGTTAAATAGTCTTCGGTTGTCGGCGACAGTGATACTGTTTACCATAAATCTGATTTGGGTTAAATTTGGACTCATCTCTATTCATATTATGCGCTTAAAGTCATCAATAGTCCAATCTCTTTGTGGCAAATTTTAGCCGTGCCGAATCATTTTTATGCGACAATACAGGTTAAGGTTTCTTCACATACGAGGGATATAATGTTGTGAGCGCTCTTCTTGTTGTCGTTCGGCTAACAGTTTTATTTATTGCTAGGTGAGCTTTCTTTGAAGATAAAGACGTATCCACTCTCATCTTTTTTATCATAAGGCGTGCGTCTCTATCAGTTAATAGTATTCGGGGGCTGGAGATCTGCCCTTACGGAGATTTATTATGCCGTTTTATCACTCTCGGCTTAAATTAAGTTCTTCAGCTATCATACCTGATAATCCATTGTCAAATTTGCAATCGAGTTTTCCACGATACGCGACAGTTTCTGCAAAGTTTTTTTAAAAAAATATTTAAATTTTTTCTTTAATAAAAAAACGTTTCTTTTTGGTATACATAGAAAAATAGTAACTTATTTCCTATCTATCTGTCTGTCTTTCTTTCTGGATGGATTTTAACAAAATTTTGTGAAGAGGTACCACAGTATCCTGATTCTAATATAGGATACCATTTTTCCGCAAAAAAGTTTTATTTCCAAGAGAAAGTGGAGCAAAAGCAGTGAAAAGTCTCCGTTTTTTTAATCGATTTAAAAGTGCTGCATACCTTAAGGCGTCTTTTATTTTTGAAATCAGTATATTTTAAGCAATGTTGCGCAACAGATGGCGCTGTTTTAAAACAACGAGTAACTAATTTCCTTTCTGTCTTTTATAGAGCCTTACAAAAATTTTTAGAATTTTATGTAAATTTGAAAATTTTATTCAGGGATAGGTACCTTTATATAAAGTAAATACGTAAGAATATTAAAATTTGGTGTGGATTAATTTCTAATCAAAATGGAACAAAATATTGTTAGGACAGACACACTACGTGTGTGTGGGTACAGTATCAATAAAATTTAAGCTTGCAGCAACCAATTCGGAAACTAAATTTAAAATAACGAGAAATTTGTAACTTTTCCACTAATTTAGTTGGTAACAAGTTTGAGCATAACTGAGTACATACGAGTTATTTTGTTGCTATTAAAATTTTTTCTCTTATTGTTTAATGTTTTTAGAGCAGATTTGTTAACAACTCGTGCAGATTTGTTAACAACATTTGCATGCACCCATTAACAGAAGCAATACAAACAGGTACTCACCCCTGCTCCCCACTAAACATACGACGTCAATTTACTTCACCTTTAAGGGGATAATTTTTTTTAATTTCAAGTAACTATCTACAACGGTTCGAAAATTTAGGTCAGTTACTCGTACATTAAATAACATCACCTATTGTGTCTTGTTGTCCTCAGTTTATATTTATTTTAAACTTATATTACAGCGTATATAGTAATAAACAATGGTTCACAAGATAAACATCAAAGTACATCATCAAAGTACAATCAAAGGGTGTCCCCACCCTTTGATTTGCATTTATGTAAATGTAAATGCAAATGTATATCTATTACAGTTTAAAAGATAAGATCACCTTGGGGGACACCTTTTCATTTCGTTTAATTTGTATTACTTTTTATTTTTTGGACTATACATAAAAAAAATTTTTGTTACAACTTTAATTTAATTTTTAATTAATTCAATTATTTACTTAATTGAAATATTATTGAATTCACTCTTAATTAATTATATAATTGAGTCAATTAAAAAATTAATTAAATTTGCATATAAAACTAATAAAAATTGTTAATAGGAGCAAAAAAATTTGTCTGTATAGTGATACGGATATTGTGAAAATTTTAAATGCCTGCGCTTACGGTTGTATGGGAAATACCTATAATTTTTAAAATTGTCAAATAACAAATATAAATTGATTTAAAATAAACGGAATTCAGAAAGCACAAATCTTTAAAAATGCGCACGATTTGAAGTCGGTTAAAGAGAAAAGTTTCCATCCCTAAAGGTCCATAAAGGATACTTAACAGTAGTTTTTTGTGAATATAGCGTTGCCTAAAAAAACTATATATATTTATCTGTAAAAGGACAGTTTCCGTAAATTAAATATTTTTTTGAAAATTTTGTTGGCATCGATAAATTGCTGACATTTATCGATATGGAATACAAACCAAAAGTTTTTGGTAATTTTGACTGTCTGTCTGTTAATTTTAATAAAATTTTGTGTGGAGGTACTTTTTCCCGTAAAGATATCACTTTTCCAAGAGGTACAAACTTTTTGTTTTTAATGAAAAAAATGAACTGAAACTTGGCAGCACCTTTTATTTGTGTAAGAGGAAATTTTAAGATACTATTTACAGAACTATAGAATAATTTGAGAGTTTTATATAAATTTTATAATTTTTTTTAGAAAGCCTATGTTTCTGAGTAATAACCCAGGGCTGGGTACCTCTATATAAAGCAAATACCCACAACTGAAGCACTCTAAAAGTAAGAGTCTTAAAATTTGGGGTGGCTCACTTTAAACTCAAAATCGAAAAAAAAATATTGTCAGGCCGCTGACGACGCACAGTGCGTTGTTCCCGTACAACGATGTGACAAAAGTAGAATGAGTTGAGACAGACTTTTGAAACTTTGCAGGCCAGTTATATTTAGTTTAATTAAGAAAAATTTTAGTTTTTTAAAAAATCCGAACAAGTATACGCCTACCGCCCATGTTATAAAAAGCAAATGTTTTTATATTTGCTATGTAATTCAACAAAAAAATGTAAAAACATTGAATTGTTAAACCTATCATAATCGCTCTTGAAAAAAGGGCTATTGATCCTGTCCTTTATAGAAAAAACGCAATAAGTCACAAAAATTATGCGAACTTTATAAAACTTATGAACGCCTATTAGTACAAAAGTACACATGACTATTTTTGACTAAAGGTCACGCATACTCACGATAAGAAAAATTTTCATCGTTAACGGCACTTTCTTGTTTGTATTAATATTCCATCAAACTTAAAAGTTATTTTAATTTTAATTTGAAAAATATTAATTTATACGTGCAATAAAAGGGCACTTTAACAAAATATTTGCAAAAACTTCTAATAACTTATTATTGCTAATAATGTTTGTTAGCTACCAGAAACACCAAATTTCGATCTTCTGCTTCTAAAATTTAATCGTGTGCAGCTGTTTTTAAGAAAGAGTCAAAACTAAGCTTTATTTTTAACAATTTAAGCACTTAATTATCTGACTTTTGCGCCCTCTGGTGCCGTCAATAGTAGCTAAAAGATGTTAGCCATCGAACAGTATAACTTTCGTTACAATATAAAACTTAGTTATTTTTTGTATTTTTGTCTATGCAACAAAGCACTGTGCGACGCACAGTGGCTGAAAATCGTTTTTCGTTGGCCAAAATTCTGTAACTTTTGAACCGATCAAAATATTGAAATAATTTTTTTTTAATGGATAGATATTTAGCTCAGCTTGATTCAGTTTTAATTACATTAAAATTGATTGAGGACTTTTTAAGGAATTCGAGGTCAAAGTTGAACATTTTAATTTTTTTAACTTTCAGAGTGAAATATGGGTTTATTCTGTGTGTAACATAGTAAAATATCCCTCTAAGATCCAAAAAAGTATATATATTCTTGATCAGTGATGAAATCTAAGACGATATAGCTATGTCCGTCTGTCCAAACGTCCGTCTGTCCATCCGGCCGTCCGTCCATTCGCCTGTCTGTATGAACACGATTCAGTCTAAACGAAAAGAGCTAGACCCTTGAAATTTGGTACATATATATCTTGAAGGATAGGGCAGGCTAAGTTCGTAAATGGGCCAAATCGGACCAGGGGGAAAAAAATTCCCCTAAGAAGAACTAAACCAACCCCTGAAAAACTACACATTTTTACAAGTTTTTTTGTAAATTTGTTAAGCAAATGAAACATTTTTATGTCAAAGAAGGTTCAAGGTCTTTACCCTGGAGCCAGAAAATCATAAAAATTTATTTTTGGACCCCGCCCCCTTTTTGTGGGCGTTTATATAGCATATTATATGAAAAATAGTGTCAATAATTAACAAATTGTATTACCTAAGCCTAGATTGCATAAAAAATTAATTTTTAAGCTTTCATGACGAATGGAAAATATACTCGGATCTTCTGCGCTACCTTCACCTCACCCCCCCCCCAAAAAAAAATTTTTTTTTTTTTTTTTTTGGTTAAGCAACAAGAAAATATAATTTTTATTCATTTGACTTAAATATTAATTGCAAATATTCCATATTTTGTTCTGTGCTATTTCTGTTCTTTAGTAGTTTTTTGGCTTCTTCATCTAAATCCCGATGGTCCACTTTCCATTGATTTCGAATACTGGATATGAACGGATCTGACGTTGCCAATAATATATTAAATAGATCTTCATTTGTTGAATTCCGTGAAATTTTCCTAGTATTGTGCTCTCTATAAAATATGTAATCCTTGTTCCTTTTTTCCTGAGCCTCCTCTGATAGATCTCCAAGTGGTACCAAATGATATTTAATGACATCTTCACCATGATAAAGGATTTTGTGAACTGTTGCAGACATATTTCTCCATGGGTAGTTAGTATATATTTTTGCAGTTTCCTTAGCATAATCTCCAAATTTTCTACAGTCAATTTCAATGATGGCAAACAGTCCATTTTAGCAGCGGTTATGTGATGATATGCTGGATATATATTTAAGCCTTTTTCAATCGCACGCTGTCTGAGTTTAATATATTGCTGTTTTGTTAATTTCAAATCCAGAAATAATGCTAATGCCTCCTCATTTGTGTACTGTATTGCATCATTCGGAGTTGGTATACTTTTAAGAATCCGTTTTGTTCTCGGTGGACTAGCTTTAACAACTTTTTTAATGATATCCACTTTTGTAAATTGGTTCTGTGATCGTAATTGATGTAGGAAAGATTCTTTTATATTTGTAGAACCAAAGGCATCGTTAATATCTTTAGGCTTCCGCCTCTTAGATCTATCACTGCAATTGTCCACTAATGATTTGCGTGGTCTTCCAGCCTTATCTTGCTTTGTTGTTTCTGCAGCGACAGTAAGTTGACCTTCTAACCACTTTGCACTTTTTGTATAAAATTTTTGTTTACTGTACATAACTTCTTTGTAGCGTTTTTTTAGTGCTTTGACGAAATTATATAATTGCTCTTGCATTTCGGTGCTACACGAATTTAAGTTTAATTTTATTTTAACGTAACTAAGAATATCTTCCTGATTTTTGTTTCTAAAATACACTTCGGCCAGTTCTTTATAACTGAAGCTCTCCATTTTCTTTTGAATATTTTTATTTGCGTTTGTTATGTTTTATGTTTTTTTAGATACATGTTCTTCACATACTGGTCTTTAATTTCATAGCAGGTAGTGCTTAAATTGAACAAAACTGCACTCATGCGTCAATATGGGGTTGTTTTTTAACTTTAGTGGTTTAATGTCGCAATTATTGTTATAAAATTGTTTATGACTTTGGTTGACCCTAACATTTGATAACAGGTAAATTTAGAAAGATATCATATGCTTCCTGAGAGCCCATTGTGATAATTTTATTACTTATTTTTTGCTGATCAAAACAAAGCCATTAAACCCTTTCGAAGGTATTATATTTATTTTTTTAGTTATACGTAGCCTAAACTAAAAAAAAATAAACTTTTAGGCAAAAAAGTGAAAATTTAATACACCATTGTATATGAATTTTTTTCGAGTAATTTCATTAAAATGAAAAAAGTGTTCTACAGGCGGCTCGTGGCGGGTGCAAAAGTATATATAGCCTTAAAGAGGACACTTTCACCTTTCTCGTGGTTGTATACGTTTCTTGTTCCCTTTTGTTCCCTAGAAGTTCTATTCCACTAAAGTTTAAATTTGAGGAAAATATAGTAGTTTCATAAATATTTCATAACGCCCCTAATATTAAACGCTAGAGCTGTGTCTACTTACAACAGCTAAAGACAATAATCCTACCAACATTATAAAAAAAACCGCAGACCATTATCGATGATAGCTTGCGAGTAGTAACCATTTAATTTTGATAAAAAACCAAAGAAAAACACCTTTTTCTGAAATTAAAAAAAAAGTTGAGTTTGACAGCATGCCACGCCCACAATTATCAATATTTTAACATAATTTTTTGGCTACCTTAATTTAAATATATTAACTACAAAATGACGTAAAAATTTTTAAAATCGGTGACAAAAAAAAATTTACTTTTGGCCAACGATAAACGATTTTCAGCCACTGTGCGACGTAGCTGACACTGCTAGTAACAAAAAAATGGTAAATCAAACTAAGCACAAATAATCATAGCGGTACCAGATCTGAAAACCTAATGACACGTTAATCTTACTCCTTACAAGAAAACAAGACCACAATCTTTTAAGTCCAAATTATTAAATTTTATAATCAGCGATTAATTTGCATGTGCTGCATTTTAATGTGTGCGATTATTACGCATTTGAAATGATGACTCAGATGAAGGAATTAAGATATGAATTACTTATGCCCATATTTAAACACTCAAGGAAACGCTTATAAAATCACATAATAAAAAACAAAATACAAACAACACTAAACAGACAAAACACAATGCTGATTTATTGTCGGATGTAACATTAAATTTACACAAGAATAAAGGTAATATTAAAACTAAAATACAATATAATAAAATACAATTCTGAGATTTACAAGGAGTCGTAAAGTAATTTTTTATACTATTCACCACAGGCGGAAAGAGTATATATTCCGTGTGTAATTTCTACAATATTCATTTCCAACCCAATAATGTATATATATTCTGAATCCTTATTCATAAAGAAGTTGTTAAAGCGATGCTCGTCTGTCCGTCCGTCCGTCTATGTTTGGGTTTAAATCAACTTTACCAAGGCACCTGAAGAGATACAGAAAATTTAAGCCCACCGATCTGCCAGGTATAGTTTCGAAAATTTCACTAATGGAATTCACCAACATCAGACAATTATATTCGAGGGTGTGGGCAAAAAATAAAGCGCCTACCTATATTGTTTTCACGTTGTTTTTATTTTTTTCGGTTGTAATGATTCTCTTTTGCTTTTTTTTTTCTTAAATAAAAATTAGACCATCACCAGTAGAACGCATGGAGTGCATATAGATTTGGGAAGGGTGTAATAACCTGCTGTTTTTAGGTTGGTAGGGATTTTCTGTTTTGATTTGTATTAAAGGCCTTTATAGAAAGCAATACACAGGGTGCCCACTGGTAACCAGGAGCAGTCAAAAGACACGTTGGGGGTCAATATGATGAAATTTTTTTTAAGGATTTTTTTGCTTTTTTCTGTGCATTCTAACGCAATTTAGATTGCATGAAGGTCTTAATTTTTACAAAAAATTAAAAAAAAAAATTTACAAAAAAATTTTTACAACAAATTTTAAAAAAATTATAACATTTTTACTAAAAAATTAAAAAAAAATTAAAAAATTTTCAAAAAAAATTCTAAAATATTTTCTATAATATTTTTACAAAAAATTTTCAATAAAACTTGTTACACTAAAATTTTTACAAAGATTTTCTATAAAATTTTTCGAAAGATTTTCAATAAAATTTTTACAAAATAGTTCCAATAAAATTTTTACAAAAAAATTTTAATAAAATTTTTACATAAAATTTGCAATAAAAACTTTCAAAAAAATTTTCAAAAATTATTATAAAAAATTTTCAAAAAAAAGTTTAAAATAATTTTACAATAAATCTTTTAATAAAAATTCTTAAAGAAGTTTTCCAAAAATTTCCTATAAAATCTTGACAAAAAAATTTTCTATAAAATTTTCACATAGTTAGGCACTTCAAGTGGCAATATACATACATACATACATACATACATACATACATACATACATACATACATACATATGTATACTGTATACGAAATATTGCTGATAACCTAATTGTTTTTTTAATAATAACATGTGTACAAACAACCCCTCATATTTGATTGTTCTACTTTAAACTTAAATCAGTTGATAAGAAAAATATTAATAAATTAATTATTTAGACTTAAGTTCTGCATTATAAAGAGATAAAGAAAAATTAGACACCAGCAAAGCAGAATGCATTTTCTAGATATCTACGTCCGTCATCAGTGCTTTTCGTATCTATCTACCTGGTAGTTCCAATTGTTATTAATTTTCTATTCAAACAAACTTATCAAAGAAATAGGATATGGTATCTTATATTAAAAAACTTAAGCCTAAATAATTAATTTATTAATTCAAATAAAATTCATATAAAAAAAATATATTTTTTATTAGAACGTCAAAAAAGAAAAGCATATTTTGGACGTAGAAGTGGCTGACTCAAGTAAATATACAAACAATTTTGTATCAGTTTAGATTTATATGAAATTTTTATAGGCGAGGAAGACGACGACATTGCCGACCAACTGCATATGTACAAATTTTGGAGTGGCAGCAAAACGTTCTTTGATAGTTTTATAGTTTTATATATTACTAGCTATCTTCGGTGCGCTTCGCTACACCCATCCACAAAAAATACAATAAAGACTTGGAAGAAAAGTATGACCAACCTTTAACGCGAAAACGACCGCTATTCTCAAGTTCCCATCCCATCCAACTTGTTTTTTGCTAGATTATACATATTAACACGACAACAATTTTTTACTTTTAATGGGATGTGACACTCCCAGTATTCTTATCCAGTCTGTATTTTGCTAGACTATTCACATTAGTATGAAGGTTACTTGTGCAAAGTTTCAAGACTATACCTAATGTAGTTCTCTAGCTACGCGATAACAATTTTTCACTTTGTATAGGAGGTACCTCCCTCCCTCCATTCAAATTCAGTCTGTGTTTCTCTATACAATGTATCTTAATATGGCGGTTACTGATGCAAAATTCGAAGGCGCTACCTATTGAGGATCTCTAGATACAGGATAATAATTTTTTACTTTGTATGGGGGGTACCACGGCCGCTATTCTAATCCAGTCTGTGTTTAGCTAAACTATGTATGTTAATATGATGGATATTGGTGCAAAATTCCAAGGCGCTACCTTGTGCAGTTCTCTAGATACAGGATAATCATTTTGCACTTTGAATGGGAGGTACCACGCCCACTGTCCCAAATCATTCTATATTTTGGCAGACTATGCGCCTTAGCACAAAGGCTACTCTTGCAAAGTTTTAAGGCTCTACCTATTGCAGTTCGCCAGGAACACGATAATAATTTTTCACTTTGTATGGGCGTAAAGCTCTGTAAAAGGTGTTTAAAATATTAATTCCACAAAGTAAAAATACAAATCAAATATAAATTTTATGTAATTGGCGACTAGTCTTGCGCAATAGTTTTTAAAATATCCCAGTTTTAAACCGAAAATTTTAGTACCTTTAAACCGGAAATTGCGTTTTTCGTTGCTTTTTTTCCAATTTCTCTTGGAAATTTTTGCGAAAAAAAGTATCCTATATTGGAATCAGGTTGCTAAGGTGCCTCCTCACAAAATTTTTTTTAAATCCCTCCAGTAGTTTTTACGTGATGCGAACACAAATGAAAAGCAGACAGACAGACGGAAATGAGTTACTATTTTATTGTATATATATATATATATATATATATATATATATATATATATATATATATATATATATAGATTAGCATACCTTGTGTATCCCCCAAACATATGTAAATAACTTTGACCTTTTTTAGCTTTTGTTTGGATTTTTTATTTGTTTGTAAAGGCTGAAGGTCGAGTATTTCCGTTTTTATTAAAGGAAAAATCTCACTCGTAAATACATACAATACATTTTTAAATCATATGTATTTTTTAAACATTTATAATTTATGCATTTGTATAAATAAATTTGCTTAAAAGCAAAAAATATATATAAATAAATACACACACTAAAACACATGAATGAAAGCCTGTATACCCGTAAATATGAAGTCCATGAGGGTAAATAAATGTATGAGATTGCTGCAAAAATATTTTCAAACGAACACACATTTGCACAAAAACCTCATGTATTTTTATAAACGAGGGATATTTCAAAATTATCCAAAATAAAAGAATTTATATCGAATGTACATATATGTATCTTGAATATAATATTGAATATAAGCAATGTTGGGATTGCTGCCGTTGGACTTATTCATTAGATCGACAGCTACTATGTCAGCTTTCCGTATGAGGATTGATGCCATATGGCATAGCTTTTGGCCAAACATCGGGCTTAAAATGATAATTAACCTAGTTATTAAGGAGGTTAGGGAAGCTCAAATACCTGTGAAGAAAAATAGTCGAAAGACTTCAGAGGACACTCATTGCTGAAGACGGACATCATTGCTGAAGACGTTATATGCAATGAGTGTAGATCACCTGCTAGAATGTCGGGTGCAAGGAAGAAAGGTTCTCATTGCACTTGACACCCTGTGGGTCATAAAACGCATGAGGCAAGAGAACGTGTACTCTAATCTAAGCGTATTTTAAAACTTAACATATGTGCCTCGGTTAATAAGGTAATGTTGATGAGGGTTAAAGGGAATCTGCTATTAATATCTGTGGTCTAGAACTAAGAGTATCAATGGGAAATGGCCTAATACGAAAGGGAATCTCCTATGAATATCTGTGGTCTAGAACTAAGAGTATCAATGGGAAATGGCCTAATACGAAAGGGAATCTGCTATGAATATCTGTGGTCTAGAACTAAGAGTATCAATGGGAAATGGCCTAATACGAAAGGGAATCTGCTATGAATATCTGTGGTCTAGAACTAAGAGTATCAATGGGAAATGGCCTAATACGAAAGGGAATCTGCTATCAATATCTGTGGTCTAGAACTAAGAGTATCAATGGGAAATGGCATAATACGAGCTAAGGCCCTACAATGGGTGAACTCAGTAAGCCTGAAAAGGTGGAGGGAGACTATCACGTGTGGAAAGGCGCGAATGATGCTCAAAGAGGTCCTGGGTAGGAAGGCAAGTAAGGTGTGCCTTAAGCTGGATACTTCAAGTATCTTCTAGCAAAAATGAAAATCGAAGAAGATAATACTTGCAGACTGTGCCTGCAAGAGGCTGAGCGCATATTGTGTGTCAATTTCCAGCACTGGCTAGTATAAGGCCTTAGACTACGAGCAAAAGCTTGTGAATGACATGGGAGATCTAAACCCTGGACAAATGATACCCCCTCCTAGAGACTTCGTAATCAGAGGGCCGACCAGTCGAAAGTATGAAATCACTTACGTCGAGAGTAACGGCTAGTGGGTAGCACGTGTCTCAATGAAAGTAAGGTTACTGTAAATTATAATTTAGTGGCCTATATTCATTGTGGACGGAAGGCTATCGAAAAGAGACCCATAAAGTTAGTGGTCTACTTCGGTATCCGCTCTACTAAAACGAACTACACACAGCATGATTTACATGTTACAATCTAATTTGTAGCATCGGTGCCAGGAATAGTTCAAAAGGTAAAGGGCAGAGTTCAAAACAATAAAACATCTTAATGTGTCATTTCGTAGTGTGAAGCACATATTTATAAAAAATTAAATAGGATTACGGCTTTACAAAATGTGTAAAATTTTTCCCCTGAACAAATCGCAGTTTGCCTACATCACCTAAGGTGTTTGTATGGGTTGTTTGAGACTTTGCCCATGCATTGAGTTCCTTTTAAAATTCAATACTTTGATAACTTTTCGACCTTCTTCTTTACTCAATGATACGGTTACCTTACTATCATTGAGCCTAGTATTGTCACTAGCCCTTTGCTCTCGACTGCAGACTGGCCACTGATACAAGTCAACATTCTTCATTATCACAGAGTCTGTGGTAATGGCTAACATTTTCCTAACAATAAGGTCTTCACTACATGCACATTTTCAATATGTGTCTGTCAGTCGTCTAAAGCTTTTTATGTCAGCCAGCCTGCTGAACATCCACACAAAATGTGCTCTGCCACTCTTTGCCTTTCTTCAGCTTGCAAGTATTGTTTTACCTCGATTTTAAACTTGGCTAATAATATCTGAAGATTTCATGCCCTGGCACTAACTACACTAACCAGCTGTAGGCACCCAGATAATATCCAAGCATCTCTTGGTCTCCCTGTCAACTTGTAGTGAAAAATACCAGAGTCTTTGGTGGGAATGAACCCGGATTTATAGGCTAGTACACTTCCTATTAGCCTACCAGGGAAGTGCTAATTTGAAAGTCCTTTAATTTTTTCATAGTTCGTATTTATGTATAAAAAAATCCCTTACGATAGCACTAAACAATGATATTACGTTATAGTTTACGCCAATATCACCAACCATCTAGAAATTATCAATTAATTGATTTTATTTTATAAATTTATTTGTTAACATGAGCTAATTGAACCTAATGTTGCTGAATGTAAATAAAACAAACTTATTACATTTTTTTTATCCCGACGTTTCGTCACTTTTTTGGTGACTTTTCATGGAATTTTCATCTATATTTTATTTTTTTAGCCCACTGTGAATTGTTCATAATTTAGTTATGTTCGCAAAAAATATATTTTGTTCTAAAATTTGTAAATTATCTACTCTTTATTTATAGTTTCGTTCAGGTAGTTCTATAACTGTCCTCGTTTTGCTATATTTCATTTAAATAATGCACGATAAAATAGGAAAAATGAAAGCTAAATTATTTAAACAGTAATAAAAATAATTAAAATTAACAAGATAAAAAATTTAAAAAAAATGACAAGGAAAAATAAAATAAAAAATAAAATTAAAGCAACAAAGTTAAGTGAATTTATCTCAAATATTTACAAAATTTTATAAAAACTTAAAAAAAATTTAAATGACATTTAAATAATTTTATTTAAATTTAAATCATTTGATTGCTGTAATTGCTAAAGCAACAAATTGGTTGAAGTTTATACACACAGTATAAGTCAATAATACTTGTATTTTTAACCACTTATAATTATAAATTGTAGCTTCAAAATTAAATTATAGCAAATATAGAAGTAAATAATAAATATTATATAATTTGAAACTTTTAATCACAAATAAATGAATAGCTTTTAGTCATACTTTAGTTCGATATTGCTATGTGTGATGCAGTCAGTACTTAACAAACCATTAACTGCATGAAAATGAATTTTTGGAATGCAAACGAGAAAACCATCACAAAAATGAACTCTAATACAACAATCTGATGTCATACTAATTTCAGAGACTTATTTAACAAAAAATAGCCTTTTTAAAATCAATGCCTATATATTATATGGCATCAGAAATACTAATAAAGCCCCGAATCAAGCACTATTTACTGTATGATATTTGTAAGGAGAACCTTTAAGCAACAATTACCTGCCTTGAAGAATTTCATCGAAATTTATGTATTTCTTTGATTTATTCCCCACCTAGGCTATCAGCGAGTCAGTACAGCGACTTTTACAAATCAATAGGTCCCTGTTTCCTAGCAGCTGGCGACTACAACGCTAAACATACAGTTTGGAAATCACGACCTATTACTTCAAAAGGTAGTGTTGCTTGACACAATTTTAAAAATCAGTTTGAATGTAATTTCGAGAGGACAGCCAGGCAATGCTCTACTAATATTATTGATTTTTTTTTTTAAGAAGTAACACTCAAGCAATTATTGCCTACCAAATGTGTTACTTTTTTCGGAACGGGATACAGAAGTGATAAGGCAGTGGGAAATAAATTCACTTCACTTTTGCCAACTCTACTGTTACACGTCATAATTATTTTTAGACTAGTGTTGCAGAGCCTCTGGTGTCAAGTAGTTACATTTGTATTGAAGCTGGATAGCTTTTTTTTATTAAGATTGTACTTCGCCGAAGATTTAGTGCTATATAGTAACACCGGGGAGTAATGACAAAAGAGGGCGCTACGATATCTATTAGAAGAATAGAAATACTAATAAATATCAGAATATGGAATATGAAAACAGACGACTAAAGCGAAAATTAATGCTTACTAGTCGACATGCCAACTATGTACTTAAGAAACAGCCGCATCTCCCTTGATTATGACGTGATTAAGGGTATTTTAAAAAAAAAATGATTTAATTTAAAGCATCACTGAAACTTACCTCATATCATTCAACCACCAGCAAGCTCAAACTCATCTAGCCAAGATAAAAATCGAATAAGATGATACTTGCACACTGTGCCTGGGCGCCAGCGCACATTATGTGTGAATGTCCGGCACTGGCTAGCATAAGACCTAGAACCACTCATAGAAGCTTGTTAAATGTGGATGCCTTGGGGACCTGAGCCTTGAACAAATGCTAGCAAATACTAGAGACTGCGTGATGAGACTAAAGGCTGGTTGTAGTACGAGACTCAATGAAAGTAGGTTGCCGTATATTAAATTTCGGTTGCCTATAATGATAGAGGGCGGAAGGGGGTCGAAAAGGGACCCATTAAGTAATATTCGCTTACATTGAAATAATAAGCTCAAACTCGAAAACTATACTAGTTAATTTTACCACATTTCAACACTCTACTTTTCATAGTTTCCTAGGTACATGACAATAATCTTTCACTTTGTATTGGGGCTGCCACGCTTAATGTTCAAATCCAGCTAGTTTTTTGCTGGACTAAGCAAAATAATATGGGGTAACTGGTTCCAAATTTTAAGGTTCTTTTTATTGTAGTTCCTTTTATTACACGATAATAATCTGTAAGAACTAGTATCCAAACCAAATACATAAAAGACAAACAAAATGCGCCAAAATTACGTATATTATGTTTCGTGTGCCTCTTATTGTAGCGGGCATAGAACTAAAGACTATGTAAATCTGCCTAAATCAAAAGATAAACTGTTTGCACCAAAAAACTTGCTGTCTATTTTTGCCTTTATTTTTTTATACCTTTTATTGTAGACATAACTTTGCTTAAATATAGTGTGTCCATCTATAATGGTTTAAAACAACGATGTAGCACATATTTGCCTCAAATAATATTATCTATGATGACACCCTTTGATTTCTAATTTTATATTTGTTGTTAAAGCGGTTAAAGCAGTACACATACTGTGTAAATTCCAGGTGTCTGTAGAATGGCTTAAAAGATAAGGCAATATACGCCAAATTAGGTCACCTATAGGAAGACTCTTTAACTTTTATTTTTTATATTCCTCTTTATTGCGGACTTATTAATAAACACTTTGTATAAATTCCAAGTGTCTTTCTGTCTGACGGTTCAAAGGATAAAGTCATATGTATCTAATATACATCACTTAGGGCTGTAACCTTTAAATCTTTTTACTAGTTGCTGTGGACATAGTAATACACCCTCTTTTAAAATTTAAAATTTCAAAAAATAATTCCATATACATCAAATTTGATCAACTATTTCCAATTTTATATTCCTTATAGCGGATGCAATAATTCACGCTCTGTGTAAATATCAAGTATCTATCTGTAGCGGTTCATATAAGACAAATTACACCACATATAAGGATAACCTCTAAGTTTTTTGTACTTGTTATTGTGTACAAGGCGAATACTTTGTTAAAATTTCAAATGTTTATCTATAAGGGTTCAAAAGATAAAGTCATAAAGCAAAAATGTAACTATAGGGACACCCGTTAATTTCCGATTTTATACTTGTTGCTATAGCGGACGTTCTGTATATGCAAATGCCTATTCATATTGGTTCAAAATATAAAGTTATATACGATAAATTACGTCAGATATGAGGATATTTATTTTTTTTTACGCTTATTACAGCGGACTTAGAAAAACAGGTTCTTCGTATATTTCAACCGTCTCTCTACTACATCAAATTACATAAACTATTGGGACACACTTTAAAACCTAATAATGATTATTTCTACTTGTTATTATAACAGACATTCTGTCTAATTTTCACGTGTTTGTCTATAATGGTTCAAAAGATAGGGCCATAGAGGTCAATTGACGTCACCTATGGGGACACCCTTTAATTTTTAAGATTATTTTTTTATTACTTTCTGTTATAGGCAGCTATAGCGATATACAGTTTTTTTTTAATTTTAAATTGGTGACCTATAAAGTTCATAATACACGTAAAAACATGTATGTTTTATGAGGACACCTTTTAATTTTTAAAATTCTAAACTTCTTTTAAAGAAAAAAAAATTTCAAAATCGGTTCAGAATTGGCCGAGTTCTTAAGGCACAAACATACAACAAAGAAAAAAGCAACACACAGCCGAATTGTAACCTCCTTCTTTTATTGAAGTCGGTTAAAATAAAAATTTACTAAAAATAAACAAAGACAGTCGTAAAATAGCTCTGGGTTGGGGAACACGTGCGCGCGTCATTGGCATTATTGCTTTAAGTCAATCAGGCCGTCCTTGTTGTTCGGCCTTCGAGTGGTTTAGGTCTTACTCACACTGGCTCATTGGCTTCCACGAATAGCTGTACTGTTTCACTGTTTTGGTGGTTGCTTTAATCAGCCACGTGTAATTGTTTTGATTGTCGTGTATAACCTATTAATTTTAATTAAATAAGTCGGACATTGAAAGAGCAGAATTTTTAAAAACTCAAATTTTCGCTGGAGGAGAATCATTGAACTCAACTTTTTCACTGGAGGAGAACCATTAAACTCAAGTTTTTCAGGAGGAGTTAATGGTGCTCCTCGTATTAATTTTACCTAACTGAATTTGGAGTCTCACTTCCTATACGTAGGTATAGGACGCGCTGCAGATTTTGGAGGTAGCTAAGGCAATCATACCCTGGCGCTTTGGTCTCGCAAATATTGCGAGATTTCATTTCCATAAAAACTTATATAAAAATATAGAATTTGATAGAGATTTCAATTGAAATCTACTATATTTCACATGAAGTGTAAATGAATGCATTATTAAAGAAAAAAATAAAATTTAAAAAAATTTTGTTCGAAGACAGCCTTTGTCCTGAAGTGTCAACACTTTCTTGGTTAAAGATAAAGATTTTTATCATTTATTTGAAATATATGTATATTGTCGCATGCATAAAAACTTTCACCTAAACACATTCAATACAACTTACTTTAAACATTGTAACGCACAACTTACATTTTGGTTTTTCTTTTGGCAAACAGTCTTTCGAAAAGAAAAAACAATCGTTGCCCTAAAAACATAAAGTTGAGATTATTTCTGGTATTTTTTTCCATTGAACCCATTACAAAACATTGTAAAATTCATTGTTACTTCTTCAAAGAAAAATGTGAAAAGCTTAACTTTTCTACTGACAGTTCATACTTGAATGCTCATAAATGATTTCATTTTTCTTTTTTCTCAACATCCATCCCCTAACAAAACAGAGCAAATCTTAAAATCTAAAAAAAAAAAAAAAAATTCTTTACATTAAAAAATGTTCTTTTTGTTTTGAATTTTTCTTTGAAAAATTGTTTAAAAGTAAAAGAAATAAATATATGTACATTGTATAAGTATAAGTATAAGGACACAAGTATATAGAATATTTGTCTATGTTTGTATGTTTGTTTGTATGTATGAGGGTGGTTGTATGTTGTATGTTGTGTGTGGTTTATATTTGTTTATTTATGTTTGTTGTGGCTACAGTGTCAATGTTTTAAAATCTCATACTCATACTCACTCGTACATACAAACTTTATTACACATTCTTTAATGTCCTTACAAATGCTTATGGAGAAATACAAATACTGCTACATATTAATGTGTAAGAATGTGTATGATTGCTTGTGGAGAAAACATTTTTTTTTTCTTGAATCTATTTGTAAAAGCACTAGTTGGCTAGACCAACAACAACAGCAACTTAATGCTTTTAGTTTTAAAGACAACAGCTGTTCTCGTTAAAAAACCAACACACAAAATCTTGGTTTCATTTAACACATTTTCAAGGATACGAATACATTTATATTTTTTTTTATTTGCTTGTCCTTAATTTTAAGGCATTGATAGGCACATAGGCACATGGAGATAATAGTTAAAATACAAATGCACTGTCTTTTTGCACCCGGCATTGTCCGGATGTTTGTTAGTTTTTTATAAATATAAGAGTTTAAGTGTTTTCTAAATCATTCTTTTAAAATTTTATTCAGTATTCAGTATTACAGAAGCAATTATTATTATTGCAAGCGGTATCATTACAATTAATAAGATATTTTTTCATACGAGTATTTTATTTATTGTTTCTTCAACGTATTAGAACTAACAATAAGTACTCCCATCTTAAGTCTACAAGAAAATCGGGAGTGGCCTACACACAACTTTACTTCACCATAGCTCATGCAAAAAGCTATTTTTATGGATATACTAGCTATTGCCGGTGCGCTTCGCTACACCCATCCACAATAAACACAATAAACACTTGGAAGAAAAATATGTCCAAATTTTAACGCGAAAACGCGAGCAATTCTCAAGTCAAAAATGTCCCCATCCAACCTGTTTTTTGCTAGACGTATTAACACGATAAAATTTTTTTTTACTTTTAATGGGATGTGCCTTATCCAGTCTCTATTTTACTAGACTATTCACATTAGTATGAAGGTTACTTGTGCAAAGTTTCAAGACTATACCTAATGTAGTTCTCTAGGTACGCGACAATAATTTTTCACTTTATATAGGAGGTACCAAGCCCTCCATTTAAATTCAGTCTGTGTTTCTCTACACAATGTATCGTAATATGGGGGTTACTGATGCAAAATAACAAGGCACTACCTATTGCAGTTCTTTAGATACAGGATAATAATTTTTTACTTTGTATGGGGGGTACCACGCTCACTCTCCCAATTCAGACTATGTTTTTCTAGAGTATCCGCATGGGTATTGGGTTTACTTGTACCCACTTTGAAGACCATACCTATTATAGTTTTCTATCTACACAATAATAATTTTTCACTTTGTATGGGAGGTACCACGCCCACTGTCCCAAATCATTGTGTATTTTGGCAGACTAGACGCCTTAGCACAAAGGCTACTCTTGCAAAGTTTCAAGGCACTATCTATTACAGTTCGCCAGGAACACGATAATAATTTTTTACTTTGTATGGGCGGTACCACGCCAACTATTCCGGCTATAACTCATGAACCCATACACATACAGAGACGGTTTGTACAGAAAAACCTTGGTATTGAATTATTATCGGTTTGAGGTGTCAAGTAAACTACTAGATGGCCAACTCTCCAAATGTCAAAAACGTGTCTATAAATGTCCTCACACATACGGGTACAGTGTGAATTCAACACGCATGGGGAGGAGTAAAATTTTTACTTACATTAAGACACTATTACGAGATATATCGTTGCACTTTCCGAATATATGTAAATAATTTAAACTCAAGATTTATTAACAAACATTTTAATGCATTTATAGTTTTAAACAAAAAATAAATTTCATTTTGTTGACATTTGTTAAGTAAAATTCAATTTTTCACAGTATTGTATTTTATTGCTTTTTAGGGGATGAAAATTTTTAATACAGAATAATAAATAATTAAAATTAGTTTTCAATCCAACCTTTTTTATATAAAGACTTTTTTGAAATAAAAATGTTTGAAAGTATAAAACAGCTGGTCAATAAAACTCTTTTATTTAACAAAAACATAAAAAATCGAGCCAAAAATTCAGCCGTTTTCAGAGAATGAAAGCCACCGCCGCACAGTGAACGGTCTCCATAGTAAAACTGGAAAAAAATCGAAGGAGTTATGGTAGCTTAATGAAATTTTTGGCACATATCTCTCTTGGCGTACTATTTTAAAAATGAATTAACATTTTCAGAAATCCTTTTATTTTTCCGATTCGGGGACAATTAAATACCCAAAATTCCCCCATTTCAGTAATTTTTATATTTTTGAATTTTAATCTATCATTTCATATACAAAATGATAAAGCGTAATAGTTTTAAGTCTTTAGAGTAGCCGTATACTTTTTTTAAATATAACATTATTTTAAACTTTTTAGTATTTTTATTTTTTAAAGTTTTGAAATAACCATTGGTATTCAAATAACATTACATGAATAGGGTTACCAAATTGAAAATACTTAATATTTTAAAATTAAATAATTATTTAAGATAAAAAACATACTTATATAAAGATTAATAATAAAGTTGAAAACAAATTCAAATAACATAATAATTGTAAACAATTTCTTAATCACTAAAATAAGTTTCTGAGTCTGAATCAGTGTTAAGAGATTCATCTACTATTATGAAATTTTACTAATTTCTTGATTATTGTTGAAAGAGCTACTTGTATTTATTGTATTTCTATTGGATGAAATTAATGGATCAGAAGAAATTAGGACTTTATTCATTAAATCTTGATTACAATTTTTTCTGCTATTTTTTGGAGTGTGCTCAAGTCTGTTCCTTCTTAATTGTTTTGTGAAGGCATTCTAAAGCTTTCGCCCGTGCACTCACGTTGTACTAGTTCGCCCTGGTTTAAAACATAACCTACTATTATCGTACATTTTCAAATATTCAAAATATTATTTATTATTTATTATATCAAATATGGATGATTTTTAAAATCATTATATTTCAAAAGTTGGAATAGAATACACCTAAACCATTTTATACATATTTTAATATATATGTATAACAGAAAATAAGATTATTGATTCATAAAAGTAGTTTTTTGATGTGCCTATGTTTTCGGGTCCATAGAAACTGACTATTTCTTTTTTAAGTAACTATTTTGGCTAAAAACTTCACAATTTTTTTTACAGTGTTGTTATAAATATTATAATTTTAGGATTTTTTCATTATTTCTGCTACATTTCTGAAAAAAACAAATAAATTTGCATGCATTTTTATTGAAAAAGGCATTTTTGAGATATATTTTTCCAAACCCATTTTTTGTTACTTAAAAATTATGAAAAAATTATCAAAATAATTCGACTTTAAAGCCGACTTTAAATTCGACTTATAGGTGTAACACATGAAAAACCATACCACTTTTGGTATCGTGGGAGTCTCAGCTTTCATCCCATATGTATTTTATTTATAAATTCGAAAGTTTTTTTTTTTGATTTTTTTCCACTTGACAGTTTACTGTGCGCCGCCGCTTTATAATTTAGCACCGACTTGTTTCACTGATGTATGTCACTATTTTTGTGAAGGCTTTACAGGTCATAAAGTTTGACATATCAAAATAAAAATTAGTATATGGAGATGAAGATGAAGAACTGTATAGTTTTTGGGCATAACCGTTGAGGTTGTTTCGACCCCTGAAACCGAAAATAATTTTTTTTCGATTCGAATATACTTTGAACTTTTATTCTTCTTTTATTATTATGTTCTTGTATTCTTATGTAATATATCCGTAGGCCAGTCCAGATTTTTCAAGTATACAGAGCACCTATTCTGCCCAAGACAGACTTATTTGTAATAAATTGTATATTGTATGTATGTCGCATATTAGGTCGTTCCTAGTCTCCTAATGTTGACGGCAGTTTCCAAAATATTTCTGTCTACAAGTATGTAGACGCTTACTTTATTGCAAAATCGCCAAGAAGCTGATAACACTAGGATTATGGAACTTAGTGCTTAAAAGATAGTTTGTTTGAAGAGTTGTGGGACATAGTGCGCCATCCTGCTGAAACCAAATCCAACTTCATATATTTCATTTCAGGCGACAAAAAGTACGTAGTCTGTAGCGTCCGCCGTTGACTGCAATTACGTTTTCAGCAGCATTTTCGAAAAAAAATTAGGCTATGATGCCACCCTTCCAAAATCTACAGCAAAGTGTCACTATCTGGAATGCATTGGATTCTCTGTTTTGCTTGTTGAGTCCGTAAATGTTTGGTTTTCTTATACAAGAGTTTGGTCTTATGAAATAGAATTTTCCTTCATTCTTTTAACGAATAAACAAAAACTTCTACCACCATGAGTAGAATTTTGAATACTAGAAATTTAATAATTTTACGTTTTATTTTTTTCTGTCACACGTTCATTTATATATCTCTCTGTCTCTCTCTCTCTCTCTCTCTCTCTCTCTCTCTCTGGCTGCATATCCTGTACAGGATATTGTTCTTATGGCATTCTCGTATATTTCGTAGCCATGACTTCTATATACCACCAATACCACGACGACAGTCATAGGCAGAGGCTTGAATTTTATACTAACTTTACTTCTATGCCCACTATGATAAAAGGTAAACAAAACATACAATTGCAGTGTTGTAATTCTTTTAATGAATTTGAATTTTATATGAAATAATTTATAGTTTATTTTTGAAATGTCGTTTGGATTATTTATTGTTTTGCAAAATAGTCCAGATAGTAAAACCCAAAACTGTTTTCCTCAAAATGAATTCATTATTTTGATATTGAGGTACAAGGTTCTAAAACTTAAAATTTCTCTAATAACAAAACAAGTTTTTTCTGAGTGTATATTTATACACACATACTCGTACTTATGAGTGCACACAGATTGTTACAAAAGTGTAGTCATTTGTATCTTTTCAACCCAGTTTTTACTTAAATGACTGACTTTGAAACTAAAAAAGGGCTTTTTTTAGAGAAACATTATATGAATAAATATTTAATGAGTCACAATGGAAATTTTAACAAGTGGAAAACTGTTTTGTGTTATTCTGTTGAGATTTTTGTTTTGTCTTTACAGCTGCAAGTAGCAATCGTAGTTGTTTCATTTATTTACGAACAGTAACTATGTGGCTTTAATAGGCTTAAATGTACTCGTACGTTTCTAAGTGTTTTGGAAAAGAAACTACTTTAGAAATGGCAATTGCTACATTCTTGCAGCTGTGTTATAAAATAGTTTATATTTGTGTGTGTCTTTTGCAACAAAAGTGTAATTATTTTTTGTATTTTTTCAAAAGTGTCCCTTATAAATCATTATGACATTTAACAATTTTGCTAATAGCTACAAGTATTTAAGAAAAATACTCCTTAGTGACTAAAATCATTTAATTCGTCTTTAAGTATTTATACTTAAAAATGAGTTACATGATCCGTTATAAAGGGTTCGCCAAATAACTTATTTTTTTGAAAATGCTATAAGAAAAACTACTGAAAATTTTCTCAAATTTCTTTTTTTATTTGAAAGTACAATCCTTCCGGTTAATAATGGAAAATAATTTCATTCAAATGGCTGCCTCGGCTGGCCATGCAGTAGCCTACACGATTGGTCCAATTTTTAAGCACATTATCTATTGTTTGCAGCTGTATTTCACCAATGACTTCACGAATATTGTCCTTTAAAGCGACAATCTGGCTTATCGGCGTAACACTTATCCTCTTCAATTTTTGAGAACAAAAGTTCGTTCAACATGGCTCGATAACGATCGCCATTGACTGTAACGACCACTCCTTGCTCATTTTCGAAGAAAAATGGCCCAATTATGCCTCTGGACCAAAATCCGCACCAAACAGTGACTCGTTTTGGGTGCATCGGCTTTTCAATGTATGCGTGCGGGATTTCTGTGCCCCAAATGCGACAATTTTGATTGTTTACATACCCGCCAAGATCAAGATGAGCTTCATCTAAAAAGATCAAAATCAAAATCAAAATCGGTATCGGCAAAATCGGTATCTTCTGTAAGTCAATATTTCCCAGCGTTGTTCAAGCGTATACACATCCATATTCGTTCAGCGGAAGGATAAAACTAATCAGACATTAGCTAAGTGTTACCATTCACGAAATAAGCACTAGTTGAAAAAAAAACGTTAGATCAAGGACCCCTTACATTCTCTATGCCATGGAACAATGAAGGAGAAAGATAAAATGTAAACCAATATTAACTGATGTTGGACAGCCAAGGCCTTAATCTCATTTAAGCTAAGGTCGGTGGTAGTCATGAATTGTGATACATTGAATTCGGTTTCTACAATAGGTTAACACTATGTTAGATTTCCAGACATAAGGGTCATCTTGGCAGTGATCTGGCAGACTGCCTAGTAAAACTAGGAGCCAGTAGTAGATTTATAGGACCAGAGCGTTTCTTTGGCATATGCAAGGGTTATGCGAAAAAAAAACCGATTCTTAGGCCGAAGCACAGTTCTCTCGCCATTGGAAAACTCTGAAAGAACTTAGATAATCACCTCAAAGGCTACTATCACTCAATATTGTCTCCAATGAAAGCTCTCTCATCGTATAAAATTAATTTCTTCATCCGTTCGCTACAACTTGTTCGGTGAACATAAATGCTGTACGAAAGTTCCTTTGGGTCGCCGTACCTAGGGGCTATTACATAATAAAAATAAAGGCGATTTTGTAAATAGAAATCGACAAGACAGACCAAGGAGTGTAAGAAAATTTTTAGGTGAATAAACTGCATACCAGCAGCTTTTTAACATAATTTTATATAATTATTGCTCAGTACTCCTTAGTAACAGTTTTGAAACGTGTTTTTTTGCATTCTGAAGCTGAAGTTATGATTTTGCATCACTTAAAAAAATAAATATGTCTACGGAATCCAAAAATAAATTAAATTATTATTAGAGACGTAAAATTATGTGAGTCAAGTGACTAATTTTCAGTTCTTTAAAGTGAGATATAATGCTGTACTCACCTCTCAATAGGGCCACTATAGGTATAAAATGAACTATATGGCATTTTATACCATCTTCCTAGGATCTAAATTTACGACCACGTTACTTTAATTGAGTCTCCTACCTTTTCTAGCATTTCTAAAGTGAGCTCAGACTGTCGACCGCAATACAATATGGTGCACAGTAGTTTTAAAACTTGTTGGAAATAATTCGTTAACTCATAAAGCTCCAAAGATATTTCAATGAAAACTCACAGAGTCAAAGCAAAGGTGTGTCTGAGTGGAGTTGTGGACGTTAGGGCAAAAGGGATAAATAGGGTTCTTTGGGAAAGCCCCGAAAGTTGGCTTTTTAAACTACTGTGCTGTATCGTTGATAATTGCTAAAATTCTGTGACTAAGATATCCCCATAGCATTCCACCTTTAATATCTGAATTCCCATGATCCTAAGCCTAATGCTAGCCAGTGCTAGATAGTTGTGAACAATATGTGTTACCGTCTCAGCCTCTTTCAATTCATGACATGACACTAATGCAGTTATTCAGATTAGGGTAGCTCGACTATAGCCAAGCAACTTTCTTCTAATGCCTTAGAAGTGCCTTTAGATATTAACACATTTTTATATTATATTCTTCTAGATTCTGCCATTAGCAAATATAAGCCGGAGTTCCTGTAAAGAATTACATTTCCAAATCTTGTGAAACTTTCTTGTCCACCCCTGTCAAATTAACGCGGCCTTTCTCGATTTTATCAAAATCAGAATTCCTAAAACTTCCAGTAATGGAGAAAAAAGCTCCATATAGACAGGTAAGTCTTTATGAAAACTGAAGATCGAAAGTATCCTTCGACTTAATTAAGTCAGTTTTCTAGTAGAAACAAGACCTAAATAACAAACTGTTACCGATCATAATGCGTGGAGGTTTAAACGGAACTTCTGGCGGTACACTCAGTACCCTTGAGCCGTTATACAATAATAATGTTTTTTTTTTATTTTTAATAGAAAATAAAGTATGGTGATAATAATATTACTTTCACGTGCTGCTTTTACATTTGGACAGCAAATGGGCACACAAACGACATTTGTAAGCATGGTATATATACAAATCTCGGTTTTCTGCCCATTTTCTGTTCAAATTCAAAAGCAATGACGTCACTTTCTTTTTTCAGCTCGTATATTACTTTTATAGGCCAAACAGATTAAAAAATACATACTGATTAACACTTTTCAACTATTCATGACAACTGATTACACCCCATCTTCACTAGCCATCAATTTGATCAAGATATAACATTGCCGCCGGCATAGCAACGGAATTAATTTGTGCATGTTGTCTTTTTCCTTTTGACCTAAAACTTAATTTTTGTTGCAATATGTGAATGTGTAGCCAATTTCATAAATGACAGTGGCCTCTTTTATCTTACCGAACAACCGGTAAGATAAAATAGTTGGTAGGTTGTAGCGTCTCACTCACATTGTCTTAAGTTGGATTATTATCAAGTGCAAGTATTGATTAAATAGTACTTTCAATTGAGATGTCTATAACTTCAGTACAGATCATTATCCTTATAGAAAAATTCATCCCCTTCAAAAGATTCTATGATATCGTCAGTTTCGATCCAGACTCTGAAAATAGCCGATGAAATCAATGCAACGATATTGGATGATCATAGAATAATTAAGTAATGATCAAGTAAATGCGCAGGTACACACGTGTGTAGTCACTATGGGAAAATTCCATGAATTGGGCTACAAACTTCTACCGCATCCAACATTCTCCTAGGTTCAAGTTTAGCCTCCTGCTACTATTTCCTATTTTATAATATGAAGAATTGGTATGAGATTTGGGTGGGTTAAATTTTTGGCCTTTAGAGTTCTTATAATTTGGAACAAATAAACAAATTAGAAGGACGCTGAACTAAATATATCGAACTTAAACCAGACTATGTTAACAAATAAAACGCTTTTTGCACAAAAATATATATTTTATTTAATAAAGTTAGGGAATTATCAAATATCGTATAATAATATTTATTTTTAATTTTATTGAAGCTTTAAATGCATAATAAAGTCGCAAAAAGGCAATGAGTTTATTTCAGCTTCTTGAAGTCATTAATAATTAAAGCTAATTAATTTAAGCACCTTTTAAAAGTCTAAGGCACCCACCAAAATTCAACAAAGAAATTTCAAACATTTTACACTCAAAGTGTCAAATTGCATTAAAAAACTTTCCATTCGTGAAACGAGAAAATCTTTAAAAGAAAAATAAATTCTTTGAAATAAAAGAAAAAATCAAAAAGTGACATAATTTCATACTGAAAAGCAAGAACTTTGTATCTGTTCTATTCATGAAATATTATTCAATTCAGTGAATATTAATGAAATAATTAAATTGTGTCGTATGTTAAACGGATATAATAGAATTTGCATAAAAATATTAAAAGTTGTTTGAATTAGTAAAAAAAAATATTTTAGAGCAAAAGTCAAAAAAAAAGTCAGCAAGAAATATGGGTTAAACGATACGAATAAATACAACAACATACTCAATACGTTGTTTTCGATATCAGGTATTTATAGCATCGATACTTTACCACTGAGTACCAAGTAGGTATCGCCTGAAAAATACTCGTTTTATGTTAACGTTCGATTACATAAAAGAATATCACGTTTGATATTTAAACAAAACATTTGACATATTATGCTTAAAAAAGCCAAAGAAGTCGCAAAACGGGCTAAAAAATAGTACAATTTACGGCCCTTTTTACAATGTCTGATTAAAAACTAACATGAACATTAACCGCAGGTTAAATGAAATTGAATTTCAAAATGCATAATTAATTTTTAATTGCCACCATTTAACAAAAAAGTGTCTGTTAAATATAACCGAAGAAAATTTTCCGGTTAGTATTTTAATTTTCAAATCAAGGTATATTTATTTTACTAGGTAGTGGCATCCCTACAACAAATACAACAATACAAGAACAACATGGCATTTTGTTGTTGCTTTATAGTTCGAAATGTCAAAAAACATATAAGAAAGTTGAGAAGGCGTGTATGTGTTTTATTGCTTTCTCACTTCTACACTATAAAATTTCTGAACACATACAACTTTTGACATGTCGAACTACTAAATCAGCTGGGCGGACGACACTACCTAGTAAGATAAATATACCTTGATTCAAATTTTGTACAAAAAAATACTTATTTGAACATTAATTTTAACAAAAATATTTTCCAAATACATACATACCAATGCGAATTGAATACTAGGTAAAACTGATAGCCCAGGTGAACATCTTCTTTTATATGTGTTTTATACATTTTCTTAAATAAAACTTGAAAATAAAAATTTATTGCACTCCAAGATTATGTTCTTTTATTTTTATTTTTCACGTTTTTTCACTTTTTACTTTAAATATTATAATATATTTTGCAAAAACTAACAAAACTTTTGTGTTTTGTCAAAAAAAATTTTCTTCTTTTTTACTTTCTTTTGAATTTTTCTTTGGGTTTTTGACAACTTTGGGTGTTTTTACACAAACAAAATTGCCTGTGGTTGTTTTTTTTTTTCAATTCAATTCGCCTTAATACATACTGTAATATGTATGTGAATACATTTTATCAATTTATTATATCGAAATCTGCAATATGAATAACACACGTTTAATTTTGCATGGGAAGAAACTGTGACACAGGCAGCATGGCGTAAGTATCATAATCCCACGACATCTCCATCATTGCCTTAGATGTGGTCGAACGAAAGATGGTTTTCAGTATGTTACATATACAGCGCCGGGTGCAAAAACATTGCTAAAGCAAAAGGGATCTGTGAGTGTGCATCTGTTACTTTCACTATTATCATGAAAGCGGGGAACATTCGCCAGAGTCTTGAGTGATTGGTCATACCACTTCCGAAGGGTATGGACGAAACCGCTGTCAAAGCACCCAAAATCGCTGCCTGAACGACATGATGAAAAGTGCACGAAAACATTTAAATAAAGTAATTGCGCAGGCCACAAAAAGAACAAGTATTTCTATTACCATGCTCCATGTGTACAATTTGATCAGCAACGGATTTAACTGAGGAGTTTATAGAGAGTAAATGAGCAATTCTTATGGAAGACCAGCTTCATACACTGTATTGCCATACTTTTTGTTATATTCTTTTGTTAAGTAACCGTATGATGGTGAAACCCAAATCGGTAACTGTCGGTTATAGAGTTCCTGTTAACCAAACCGACAGTTAGTTAATTTTCCATTAAAAACTAAGTAATCATACATTGTGAAAAGGGCCGTTAACCAGACAAACTTAGAAAAACACGGACTGATATGTGAGTTCCAGAAGACCGCGACCTTGGCGGCACACCTCCATCCGATGCTCCAAATTTCCGATGACGCTGAGGCATAATTGAGGTTCTATGCCGTTAATGTGCCGAATTATCTCATACTTTAGCTCTTGAATTGTTGCTGTATGCATTTTGATTTGAATGCCTATTTTCATAATAAGCCTGAATAACTTTAATGTGTTGCTCGATTGTGTATCATTCCATGGTTCAAATTGAGTATCTATGTTGTTGTGGTTTTTATCGTCGTTTCGTTCCTAAATTCGTATTCTTGAAATATGTATATTATATTTCGATGAAGAAACGTTATCGAAAACAAAAAGAAAAATTAATAAAGTGTGGTAGCACTGCAATTTTTTGTGTTGTTAGTCCCGAATTACATTATGCAACTTTTGACGCTGCATTCTTTCTTGTTTCTTCTTTAATGTTGCATTTGTGTTTACATCGTGCAATCTTTATTGCAGCAACTTGTATGGATGTATACATTTGTTTACATTTTAAACTTCAAAATTAAAACCACGAATGAGAGTACAAAACGAATTTCATGGGTACATGCATATGTGTACCCTTTTCAATTGCTATTTCCCCTCTCGCCTGCTAATGAGGAATTGCAGCGACAAAAGTTGCATAGTGTAGATCGGCACTTATTTAGTATGACATTTTTGTAAATTTCTGAAAAGTTTGTTATTTCTTTGTAAGTTTTCACAAAATATGGCGAGTACTGAATTTTATATTTCAAGTTCAAGTGATGATGATGACATAATGGATATAAATTTACATCGGAAGATGCTACGACAGAACATTTTTTTAACATTTTTGCAATCCCAGATTCTAAGAACGAAACTCGATTAGTAGCGATATAACTTCTTTATGGTCGGCGAATAACACTACGTTTCCCTTCGGGTTGATTTTTCTTTTTCAAATTTTAATAGGTTTAACACCGCTTCCACCAATGGTGACAATCGCACCTGTTTATAACAGCCTTCCTCTGTTGTTCTGGATTCAGGGCTTCCTTTCTATCTTAATTTATTTAAATAAAAAAAAAATTGTTAATGGATATTTTCTGCTAATTTGCTTTTACTTACTTTATGCCAACCTTCTGCACCAAGAACTGGAGGCCCAAACGGATTTAATTGCTCGGCAATTAAATTGTAAAATTTTACGGTTTTATGCCCTTTCGAATATCCTTAGCATAGGAGGGATGTTTTTTAATTTAAGAAACTAAAATTTCGAACTTACTTAATGTGCTTTTTTTCAATTTAAATTTTTTTTCTTCTAGACGTTTAAATTTCGTTGCCTACAAGGATGACGAAGAGAACGAATGTTTTATTGTCGTTTCTATCTTCGTTTCAAAACCGAGAATACTGATATACATATTTACGACGAGTGTCGTTAACGCCAACGGTAATGCCAAATTGTCGTTTTTATTTCGTTTTTAAACTACAACGCCAACGGGAATAGGGCCGAATATTGAAGTTGAACATTACAGTGTTGAGACACTTGAGTGCAAGCCTTACATTACAGTTGCATTGAATTAAAATTTGCTTTGAAATACAAACTCGTTTTAAACTCTTTTCAATTTCTACCACTCTTAATTAAAAATATAAAGAGTGAAAGCAAGAGATCAATTGGTAACGATTACCAATCTAATAAATATTTTACATTATATAATACGAGGGAAGTTGGTAAATTCGATCATTTTTTTTTTATTTGTTCCAGCGTAGTAACTTTCAATCCAACAATGATCTCGTTAACTCTCATCTATTGCTATACTACTGTCATATTTTGACCGAGCTACTTCTATTAATTTCTTTTTCAAAGCCGATTATATGCCGACAACCTCGTTAGTTTTAACGAAAATGAAAAAGTGAATTTCGTATGCTGATTTCTCTTTTTGTTTACGTAAAAAAATCATCAGCAAAACCAAGGAAAGACTTGAAATACTAAAATGGTTTACTTATTTTAGCCTCCCAACGTCAACTTACTTTTTACGGTTTAACAACAAAAATGAAGCCAAACATTCTGGTCAGACAAAACCGTCCGTCATGCTAGAAATATTCGATAAAATCTATGAAATCATATCGGCATCTCCAGCATTAATGAAAAAGCAATACCAGCGCCACAATCAAGAGAATTCAGACATGTAGCCGTGTATGCCACTATGGCAAACATTCCTTGAATTACGCTACAAACGGACAACCCATCCAATTTGAAGAAATGGCGGTGTGGCTAAAGATTTGAATAAAATGAAGAGGTTATTATTGAAAAGAAACGCTTATTTGAAGTACCTTGCGAACTCTTATTAATTAGAGGGAATAAAACAACAAGAAATACGCTGGACTAAATGTATCGAACTTAAAGATCAAAAATTGCTGCTTAAAGGGGGCAACTCTTATCTAAATTTTTTACGGTAAAATATATAGTTTATCCAAAATGTGGCAGTATTATCAAATTGTTCTCATATTAAGTTTTTACGTTTTTTAAAAATGTTAATAATTATTGTCATCTTTTTACTTAAACCTTCTTTTTTTCCTGTTAAAGTTTTCCTTCAAAACTAAATCATTAAAAAGGAAATTCATTTTAAGATGAGAAAGCAAAAAAATGAAAACTCCTTTTCAGCTGCCAGCATGCTCGTAAATAATTCAAGGATGGAGGTGCAACCTCATTTAGTTGGCTATCGATTCATGAAAGAAATCTTTAAGTAAATTTAGTTTATTTTTGAAAACTTTTTTGAACCTTCTGCTGTTTGCTGTGGATTTTAGGCTTTAACTTAAAAAACAAGAAACTTTTTTCTCGCCACTTTATTTGTTTTTCTTGGCTTAAATGAAAGTTTTTTTCGATTCATTAATTCTTTTGGCAAAAAGTTTTTTTTTTTTTTTTGTTATTGCATTTTTTTCATATTGTTTCATTTGTATTTGCTAGAATATTACTTCACCCTTACATATACATATGTACTTCATAAAAGGCTAGTTAGGTTACACTTAAATTCGTTAGGGGTCTATGTCCCGCAAGATCTTCTGCGTGAATTTAAGTGAACCTGACACTAATGTGGAGTTTCGCGTTATAACTTAGCAATATTCGGCGCTTTAATAATCCTTTATCTATACATATTGTTAAGTTTTTACTCTATGTTGGGTATTTTTAATTGCAAAATAAAAATACAACGATTTAAATTTTACTGTCAATCACTTTATTTATTCAGCTTTGAAAAACTTTTGTTGCCACCACTGTTAAAAACACACAAACTGTTTAACACTCTCTTAAAAACACGACAACTGAACTCTTAGACGTTTCAAATAATACGGCCGATCGAAACCAAGAATTCTATTTATAGGCGAGCAAAAACGCCTAGGATGTTCTATACTAGGGAGATCTGGCAGGTTCCATTTTATTCGTGTATTTATTCCTGCATTCGTGTGAGTGTCTTTGCTGTCTTTTGTAAATAGTACGTGTGTACATTTCTGCTGAAGAGAGAGGGTATGATTATTTATGTTTACTTGTTTAATGTGCGTGTGTGTATATCTGCTATTCGATTTATATACTTTTTTTATGAATGTTTGTATATAAAGCGGCATTTAGACGGTCAAAACCCGACCTGTGAGCATTGCCTGACGAGAGAGAGAGAGTTTAGCATTTACATGATCAGGCGAAGTTTGTCAAACATCATTATATAAAAGACCCTGAGCAGTAAGGTTCTTATTAAATATGGCGCGTGAATTATTGCAAGACGACAATCAGAAAAAAAGAAAGAAACTAATTTGGATAAAAAATGGTTTTGCTAAAAGACAAAAACGATCTGACACAAAATAGAAAATATTGAATTGGAAATAACGGCACCTGATGATTATCAAAACTGGCAATTAAACGATTAATTATGGGATTTTCCTTTATAATAATTGAAAAACACCAAGTAGATAATATTTTTGCTTATTCGCCTACCTGTCATTTTTTAATTTGAATTTTGTAAACAAATTTTTCCATATGTATGTATATAAATGAAATATTTCATAAATAAACTCTAATAAAACCCTTTACATTTATTACCATCCATAAAAACCCTTTACATGCAATACTATACATAAAAACCAACACACATGCAAAAAACAAAAAATTCTCTTAAAAACGTGCGCTCTACCCAAGACATCTTTACTGCTCGCTTACAAAATAACAAATGAAATTTACACTGTGTTAGACAAGTTTGATGGCCTTACAAATTTTTGATTTTCAACCAGACCGGCTGTCAACACGAATTGTGGTCGTTTACATGAGTTTGACAGCATGCCATTCAGCGGTGCTCACAGTCCGCCTTTAACCGTCTAAATGCCGCTTAAGGTATTTCTAGAAAGATCGTTAACAACAACTAATGCCGATTTAGCGAAGTTTTTGTTGTTTCTTTCATTCACTATTGCAAAAAATTAGACGAGTAATGTTGTTGTACACACAAAATTATTAGGTAATTCTTTTCAGACCTTATAAAGAATAAATGCTTCTTTCGTAACAATATAATAAAACTGTAGCAGGACCATTTCTGTACATAAAATATTTTGTGAGAATTTTATAATCAAAATTTTTAATAATAAAAATATGTATTCCATTTCACAGCGATTTTTTGGAATATTTGTCCTTCTGTCCGACTGTCAGAAATAGCAATTCATGTTTTAAAGTTTCTGTGGAAATAACTCAGCCATTTGTAAAGCGCTGTGCCGATTGATCAAAAATTTGACGTGAGGATAACAGAGGAGTATATGAGCTTAAGTTTTTACGCTGAGCATTATACCCTTACCAGGGGTGGCGCTATGTGGTCTGAAATTTGGTTGGGTATCTCGTACCTGCAAATTTGTTTAGCTTGGTATTTCTTAAATTTTTGTTTGATTTTTAAAAATTATACATGGTCTTAGAAGACTAGCTTTAATCTGTAAATTATGTTTAAAAATAAGCGACTTATAAGGAATTTAAAATTAAAATTTTTGCTTTTTGGGTACCCTGGTTTAGTTTGTTTTTAATACATACAACTTTTTTAAATTTTTTGTCGTAGATAGCAAGCAAAATTTCAGGTAATCCTATTAATGTAAAAATGCCCTATTGTAGACATTATACATCCCTGAGCATTATTATAAGTTAATAGAATTATGTAAAAAGAGAAACCCATTTTCGGTAGAATAAATGGCTCGGAAAGATTTCATTTCGTCGAAACAACTGGGAGAATCAACGACAAAGAGAAAGAGGAACAGCAATGGAGAAGCTGTGTCTTGGCTAAAAATTTAATTAAATTTCTCTTTCTTCTTTGGATGACAATTCCGAATTCAAAGTGGAAGGCCAAGAATATACGAAAATATTGATTTTCTCCCATTATACACAACCATTAGACCAATAACAGAAGAAAAACGAAAATTATGATGGATTTACTACCCTATATCCCATCAATTGTCCACAAATACTTTATCTCCCTAATCTCCCTAAATACTAAAAATTACATCACTTAGTTACAATGCAATGAGTTTGAATAAAATGTTAATTTCCAATAAAAATTTTACTTTGATGGTTTAAGTCATTTATAAAGTCATGTAGTTAATTTTGAAAATGGTATGTCATATTAACCTTTCAAAACCACATTTACATTCAAAAATTGTTTTAAATTTCACAATCATAATAAATAGGTCTGTTCCAGGTGCATAACCAAACAGTCCGGATTATTGAGAGTAAATATAAAATTACTCTCTGAATGTGACAAAGTTATCCAAAGTTGCTGGAACGCAAAAAACCATAATTGAACATCTTGAAATACTAATACTGCTTACTTCCTCAAATAATTTTCAATTTAGTGATTTTAGACGCTTAAATGCATTATATTTTAACAGAAAATTATTAGCATCAATGGAAACAGCTGTAAAAAGCGAAAATAAATAAACTGAAAAAAGTAAAAGCAAGTTATTATTATTTATAATTTTTTGCAAAATGGAAAGCCAAGTAACTATTGCACTTTCTCCGGCAACTTTATTTGAAAATATTCCATTTTGCTTTTCAATAGTCTTAAAAAAAACTTTCTTTTCTTAATAAAAAATTTTTTATTTTTAAATATAAACAAAAACAGCTGATAATTTAATTCTAGTCCGAACTTACCCAAAGAAAAAGTTCGTACAACTTTGTACAGGAAATGTAAAATTTTACTCTCTCTTTTTCTCTCAAAAGTGCACACAAATTGTTATCTGGAACGCTTTTGGACTAATTTCTACGAGATCGGACTGTTTTGTTATGCACCTGGAACAGACCTAATATATACATATATTGGCACTATATAATTGTCAAAATATTTTATTCCATAATACAAAAATATTGTTTAATCCTTTAAAATGCAAACCTCTTAATATCTAGAAACAAGAAATTTCATAATCGAGGGCTCAATTAATCGATAGTTTACTTAGAACTTAGTTATGTAATTGTGTTATCGTCTGATAACATTATTATCAATTTGGCCTTCTTCGTGCTTCGATTTGATCCCTATACATTTTTTCTAATGGGGTACCATTAACGACCGATGTCATTCGGATAATTTAGAAATGATCCACATCCATCCGAGCCATTTGTTAGCTACTGCGAAGAAAGTCACGGCAGTCACCTGAATGAAATCTTGTTCAATATATAATGGCAATATTTGTTAGCTATACCTAATGGGTGATTTTTTTGAGGTTAGGATTTTCATGCATTAGTATTTGACAGATCACGTGAGATTTCAGACATGGTGCCAAAGAGAAAGATGCTCAGTATGCTTTGACATTTCATCATGAATAGACTTACTAACGAGCAACGCTTGCAAATCATTGAATTTTATTACCAAAATCAGTGTTCGGTTCGAAATTTTTTATCGACAAATTTTGTTCAGCGATGAGGCTCATTTCTGGTTGAATGGCTACGTAAATAAGCAAAATTGCCGCATTTGGAGTGAAGAGCAACCAGAAGCCGTTCAAGAACTGCCCATGCATCCCGAAAAATGCACTGTTTGGTGTGGTTTGTACGCTGGTGGAATCATTGGACCGTATTTTTTCAAAGATGCTGTTGGACGCAACGTTACGGTGAATGGCGATCGCTATCGTTCGATGCTAACAAACTTTTTGTTGCCAAAAATGGAACAACTGAACTTGGTTGACATGTGGTTTCAACAAGATGGCGCTACATGCCACACAGCTCGCGATTCTATGGCCATTTTGAGGGAAAACTTCGGAGAACAATTCATCTCAAGAAATGGACCGGTAAGTTGGCCACCAAGATCATGCGATTTGACGCCTTTAGACTATTTTTTGTGGGGCTACGTCAAGTCTAAAGTCTACAGAAATAAGCCAGCAACTATTCCAGCTTTGGAAGACAACATTTCCGAAGAAATTCGGGCTATTCCGGCCGAAATGCTCGAAAAAGTTGCCCAAAATTGGACTTTCCGAATGGACCACCTAAGACGCAGCCGCGGTCAACATTTAAATGAAATTATCTTCAAAAAGTAAATGTCATGGACCAATCTAACGTTTCAAATAAAGAACCGATGAGATTTTGCAAATTTTATGCGTTTTTTTTTTTAAAAAGTTCTCAAGCTCATAAAAAATCACTCGTTATAAAATATTTACAAATAGAACGGGAACAATACCGTGTCCGTGTAAATGAAATATATTTTTTTATAATCTTGTTATTCGTGACACTATGGAAACACCCTATAATTGTTGTTGGTGCGATAGTTGTTAATATGGAATGGAAAACACAATTTTTTGGAATTATTACATTTTTTATGTCTGTTTGTCTGTCCGTTTGTTTCTATTTTAGTACCTCAGTTCAAATAAAGGATACTTTTTTCGTTAAAAATATCTAACTTCCATAAAAACAGGAATGTACACTATTTAAACGACTTGGCAACACACTTTTTATACACAACTTACCAAGGCGAATTCATACGAGGTGGAGGCTGATCTGTACCACAATAGGTCTGTTTCAGGTGCATAACAAAACATTTCGTACTATTAACTTTTCCAAAATTGCATCTTGAAATACTCAAAGTGGTTTTACGCGACGTGTGTTTGTCATATGACTTGTCAGTTTGATAATCCATATGTAATTTCATGTGTTTGTCAAAATAGACATTTTACATACGGTTTATAATATTTGCTTTCAAACTTACATGTGTAATTACATCTGACATAACCTATAATATATAATTTTCCCGCCACACAGTTTTGTATTGCCAACCACAGCTGATGCAAAAATGCAAACGAAGTGCTTTTGCCACGCTTTTAGTACTTTTGATACCATAAAAAACCTAAAATAGCAAAATATCAAGTTGGCATTACAGGATGTCAGATGCTTTGTCACATCAAAATAGAACACGTTCTAAATGAAAAATATCATATGTATTGTACACATGGAAAATACACATGTTATGTTTGAAAGATTTCACACGACGTGTTTAGAATTTACACATGGAAAAGTGACAAATACACGTCGTGTAAAACCAATTTAATGCTGCTTATTTTCTCAAATTAATTTTATTTTAGTGATTAATTTAGACGCTTAAATGCATAATATTTTAAAAGCAAATCATTTGCATCATTGGCATCAGCTGAAAAAAATGAATGCAAATAAACGGGAAAAAATTAAAAGCCAGTTATTATTTATAATTTTTATTATTTATAATTTTGAAAAATGGAAAGCCAAGTAACTATTGCACGTTCTCCTGGAACTTTATTTTATTTGAAAAACTTCCATTTTGCTTTTCAATACAGTTTAAATAAAATCTTTCTTTCCTTACACAGTACAACACATGATATTGGGACTCAATTCTGATAATTGTTTATGAAAGTAGCCCCAAAAAGAAGGACTTCTGCATCATTCGTTTGGTCATGGTACATCAAATAATAATTTAAAATTTTATATGAAGTTAAATTCATACCTTTACTTAATTGTGAATAAAAGCGTAAAGCGTTTATCGATTTTCATGATTTATGTCTGATTTTGTTCGTAGGTTATGCGACTTTACGTGAAAGTAATAGGACTTGACACTTTTTTACCCTTTTGGATTTTTTATGAATTAAAAAAAATATTTTTTTTCTTCATTCCTCTTTTTGGGGCTACTTTCATAAACAATTATCAGAATTGAGTCCCCAATCAATCACCTCACCTCAAAAATGTTGTACTGTGTTATTTAAAATTTTTTTGATTTTTAAATCTGAACAAAAACAGCTGATATTTTAATACTAGTCCGAACTTACCCAAAGAAAAAGTTCGTACAACTTTGTACAGGAAATGTAAAATTTTACTCTCTCATTTTGTCTCAAAATTGCACTAAAATTGTTATCTGGAACGCTTTCGGACTAATTTGTGCGAGTTCGGACTGTTTTGTTATTCACCTGGAACAGACCTAATATAAAACCTATATTGCAAAATTCTAAGTAATTATCCAAAAGTGAGACTAAGTAAATGTTTAAAACGTATCTGCAGTGTACTAAAATGTTGCAAATTCTCATAAATATACATTTTTATTGTAATAAATAGTTTCTAAGTATTTTAAATTTAGTTACAGGCTTAAATAAATGAATAAATAAATGATAATAAATACATAAACACACTATTCATAGCCAACGATTCATACTCAAAAGAAAGCAATTTAGTAAATCAAGGTCCTGCTACAAATTTCTATGTAAATATCAACAGCAGAATGAAAATGTTGCCTTTAAAATTCAATTGCCTTAAGTTGATTCAAAGAAAATATTTTATTTATCTATTGTGTCATTTATTAAGTTTTTTTTCAGCATTTTACTTTGCCTCTTACAGTGTTTTTCTTGTTTACTTTGTTGGCAACTTTCCACTTTTAATTAAATAAATTGAAATTCAAATATTTAAGGATTTTATCATTAAACAATATTTATGTTCTTTAAGATTAAAAAAAAAAATAATTACACAGTAAACTTAAAAATGATTCTTGTACATAGAAATAGAAATAGAAACGGATAGCCAAATCAAAGTTATAATAACAAAGTATTTTATTGCATAAAATTAAAATTTATTAATTAAATTACTTTTAAGTTAATATATAAAATTTTTTATTACGCCTTTTCATTTCAAGTTTTCTTTTTCTCTTCTTACGTAAGTTGTTTGTAACTTACGTAAAAAGAGAAAAAGAAAACTTGTTTTCCGGACGCCCTACAAGGCGTGCTGGAGAGAACAGTAGAATACCTGAGTATTCAATAATATTAAACTTAGCAAATATCTAAGTGTTTGTTGCTCCTGACATCAAGTAAAATTTTGGAATAAATGGGCGAAAAATACAATTGTCGCCGTTTACTTCTGCAGAAGAGTCATTAATAATTTCGGGCAACTTATTTCCTTCATTCAATACAGATTTATCATGATGAAGAATACTAAGGGCGTTGACAATTTTATACCTTTTTGGAAGGTATTGCACCAGTGAAATCTTGTCGTTTAAAAATAACATGCTAGAGAAAACTGCACATTTACGAAGTTCATGTTTCGTTGATCCGGCAAAAATGTTTTATTGGACCGTACTGTGTTTAGTGTTTTTTTCTTTTTAGCAACTCGAGTGCAAGATCATATGATGTAAGAAAATTATCACACGTTATATTTCGCCCTTTTAGATCTCTGATTAGGTCTGGAACAGAGACTGACGAAAATTACTTATAAAATAAATGTAGTTAAGTATTTACACATATTATTGGACATCAGTTATACCTATACTTATAACACAGAAAATACCTACACATACTCATTTGCAGTGAAATAAGTATGGGTGTACTCAATACCCTGAAGGAAACCTGAGAACAATTGTCCCCATGTCACCACTTTTGTCAACTATTATGGTGACTCTTTGGCGACATTGTCAACATATCGAATACTTGTTAAAAATATACATACATGCAAACAAAAAATACGTTTATTTTAAACTAGCTGTGCCCGCCACTTCGTCAGCGTCCTTCAATATATATCGATTTTGCTTTGAAAGCAATCCACACCAAAGACCCTTACAAAAGGAATTATAAACGACAGATAAAAAAGCTATCAGTTTTATATAAAATAGCAGTGAAAACGAAACAATTTGAATTGAATGTGGTAATTGTGAAAATTTTGTAGGCCCTGTAGAAGATTTTGTGGGATTAGCGACAGAGTTGTTTTTTACAGACGCTGCCGAAAAACGGCGGAGCATAAAGTTTTGCTAGACAGAATTGTTAAGCAAAATACATACGGTTGCTACAAATCTTATTTTTCCCAAATAGGAGTGAGGAAAAACTAAAAGAACTGGACGCTATTTTAGCCACTCATTCATACCCATACGTAAGTATTTCTATTTGTTTTGAAACAAATTTATTGAAAAGCATTGAATTTTCGGTTTATATTTAATAGATTAGGCAAATCAAGTCACTCCTTGCTAGCAATGCTAAACGTAACATTCACCAAGAATTTGGTCAAACCATTATTAGAAGCTTCAATATAGATGGACCCTTTGGAAAAAAGAGATTGCATGATTATCCAAATGTGTTTAAAGTTTGTAGTTTGTTTTAAGTTTTGTAATATTTTGACAAATATTTTTTTTTTATTCATAATATTTAGATGTTATTTCAACTTTTAGTGCACGCTTCGAGCAATATTTCAGCGTCAAAAAAGGAAATTTTTTAAACAAATACATAGGTCGCGACAAAGCAAAATCAAACGGAAAACAAATGGATAAAGACACTTCCAACAAAGATTAATTTTTACCATTTTTTTAATTGAAATTATTTATAATCATACTCTCAACAATCTTATTGAATTGTTCGTAATAATTAATTTTAACTTTTTTATCTTAATTTTTTTATAATCATAGTCTTATCAACCTTATTGAATTGTTCATATTTACATACGAAAAATTTTAATTTTAAGATTTTATATTAGTAAACGACTGTTAGTCATTTATTTATTTTTTAATAAAACCACAAAATTTAAGAAAATATGCATTTTCATTGTGCAATCTATTTTAGAAAAGTACCAAGAGTGTAGACTAGTATTACTAAAATGTACTAGTGAATCACTAGTTGCAATGATCCCAAAAGAACTACCTAGTCAATAGTACCAATGTCAGTAGTGGATTTTCAATGACACGAATTGTCTGGGGTATTATAAGTCACTAGTACTGGTGACTATGTCAATAGTCAGTACAGAATCACTATTGACATTTGCTGCAAGGTACTTATAACAAACATTATTTATACACAACGAACTTAAAAATGTATACGTAATGTATGTATGAGTACAATTGGTTGTAGGTAGATAATGTGATGAGTATCTGTCATACCCATACTTATAACTACCTAATACTTACAAGTATGGAAAAGTAGTTATAATACTCTAAGTATACTTATAAGTAAAAAAACTAGTTTTAGGAATTGTGTGTATAAAAAGGTGTATTATGTTTGGCAATATTTGGTTTATAACCGAATATTGGTTAAGTATGGAAAACCAAAACAATTTTTATATTAGGATGAAGGAATGAATGAATGTATTTGTAAATTGTGAAATAATTAATAGATATAGTTACATATATTTGTAAAATACTCTAAGTATACTTATACTCTAAGTATACTTAGAGTATTTACATATTTGTACTTATACCTACTCTATACTACCAAGTATGGGTATAGCCAATACAATATCCAACTTTTACTTATACTTAGTTGTATTGTGAAAAATAATGAACAAGTATGCGAACTCTTATTCTCTGCATATACTTGTAGTTATTTAAGTTGAACTTAATATGAGTATGTGTGCATGGTATGTTTTTTGAGCTGTAGCTATACACATTTATACATGGTTGGCCTCATATACTTAATAAGTACTAAAAATGATACGTTTGTCATTCTCTGGTCTGGATCCACTTTTTGGCCTTGATTTTTTCGGGTGCTGCATCAAGAGCTGACTTATCATCGTCTTTTATAATAGCAATGCGACTTGAAGCATAATAACTTATTCCAACTCGATCGCGGATAATATTTTCTGCACATGCTCATCCAACAGACCTTGACAACTCAGTAGACCACGTAAGTTTTGTATCTTTAGATAAAATGCTTGTTTGAGTGCGTACATCTAATTCTTCTTCATCGCTTTCAATAAACTCAACGGGAATATTTTCTTCGGAATCTGAAGCAGAGCCCCCTTCTGAATCACTTTGTTTTAACTTTCCATTATCTGTTCAATTTCATCATCAAACAAACGCTAAGAAATTCACCATTTTTTAGTTTTTCAGTAACAATTTTATTCTTCAATAATATTTTTATTTACCTTCCTATTTATGGACATTTTCGGTATTTTCTTGCAAAACCCAGAAAGTATAGTTTTTCAAAAATAAAATTAGCACAACCTGAACTTGTTTTCAAATTAATTTTTTTAAAACGGGGAAAAATATAGCTTTACATTAAGGAAAACATGTGGTTGGACTGTGCTGCCAGAAATATTTAATTTCTTTCATAAAGCTTACCATATTAAAATAAATATTACACAATTATCTTAATGGGTGAAATTTCAGCCGAGGGACTTTAACGTAATTTTTCAAATACTTTCGAAATTATTTATTATGTAATCAAATTTTCGTTTTAGTAATGCAAAATACTAATTTAGAAAATTAGAAAAAGTTTCATTTGTATTATGTAAAATTTGTTAAAGATATATGGCTTTAAAATTGAAAATGGGTGAAATTTCACCCGAAGACCGTATGAGGGTTAAAAAAATAAAACTTCTTTAGGTAAAAAATTGACCACCAATACAAATCCCTTGTATTTCAACTGAATAAATCGTCATTAAGATAATGTAGGTTATTAATTTGTTAATTTTTGATTAACGATCTTCACAGGCTGTTTTCCCATTTTCGCCGCATTTTTGCGACACGTCTCATACATCGCTTTTAGAGTAGAACAAGTAAGCGAAGAAAATGTCTTGGAAATTGATAATTTTTTCTCTGGGAGGAAATAAATACATTATCCATATCCATAAATTGGCAAAAAAAAAAAGTCAACAGTTTGCTCCTGCAACCCAGGGCTCTTAAATTGGTCCTTAAATTGCTATTGAGCAGCCTCCGTTCAAATCTGTCCACAAAAAAAAAAAAAAAAAAAAAATATGTAAATAAACAAACTGAGTTTTATTTTCTGATGGGAAAAATAAAACTCCTCAAAAACGTTTTCTTTTATTTTATGACGGAAAAATAAAACTCTATTTTCAAGAGTTTCATTCGAACTTTTATTTTTCCGTTTCCTAACATAAAGAGTTTTTGAGTTAAATTTTTGTTTTGATAACTGTTATTTACGGTCCCTGGGAAAAACGCAAACGAAAAGTATTAAACTTTAAGTTTTCTGGCTGAGGAGTTTATTACACATCACCTGTGGATATCCAGAATGACTGTACATAAAGCGCCTACCATCTGGTGTTCAATAGTAGAATTGTATCTCGGACAGACGTAGAATTTTTATACATACATATGTTTTTCAAATTAAACGATGCTTTGCTAATTCTTGCGGAGTTAACTCTGGGAAACTAGGGACCTCTATATGTAAGATACTTCCCAGTTACTGTGGAACTTTTCAAGGAAAGATGAATATGTAGCAATATCTTCAATAAAAAATTTGTACATTTTTACATTTTCCTCCGCAGCTAATGGCTTTTAAATGTTTCAATATTTGTGCTTTAAATATATTTTTAGTAAAATAAATTTTCTTTAAGAATTTAAGTCTTGAAAAAATCAAAATATAAAATTTTTTGTTATTTTTTCAATGCATGACAGAAAGGGTTGCCGTTTTTTGCGAATGAGTAATTATTAATAAATGGGCCAAAATAAAATTTCTTGGATAATATCAGCAAAATTGTCATAAGATGAAGGTTATCAAATCGTCTGAATTAACTCCTAGAAATCATTTAATTCAGAACCGATTTATATTTATTTTGATTTGAAAGGTAATGCTTATAGATTAGTTCCATTTAAAAAAGTTCATAATTTAAAAAAATAAAGGCTGTGCATCGGAAAAATCATGTATGATTTTTACATGTCTTTTGAACCCTAAAGTGCACCAATTTCATATTTTAACAAACTAATAACAAAATTACCTTACAGATTAGTGTCCTTATAGTTGATGAACTTGAAAATTATATATAATTTCAGATAGTCTGTTATGATCGTAGGTATAAATATTTCAAATTAGAAATTAAACAGTGTAACGATAGGTGGTGTTATTTTATGTATATGGCCTTATCTTTTGAACCGTTATAGTCAGACACTTTATATTTACACAGCCTTCATATTGCTATATCCGCAATATTAAATAAAACTTAAAATTAAATAGTGTTCTCCTTGATGTCTTAATTTGACGTATACCTCCTTATCTTTTACTATACAGAGAGACACTTAAAAATTATATAGTATTTGTATTGCTGTGTATGCTATATAATAGCAATCATTGAAATTAGATGTTTTGGGAGTTTGTAAAGTGCTGGCGAGAAAATTGATCTAATATATCGTTTGAAGTTAACGGATCTATATCCAAATACAGCAGTGTATCTAGGGCAAAAAATAAAACAAATAAATTTCACCACTAGCCACGCGGTGAAGTGTAGATACGCACATTTTATGAAAATTGTATTATATTTCCATTAAGCTATTTGAGCAGTGCTAAAGCTTTGGTATAAAAACGACAAACAGCATAAACGTGTTCCTTTTTGTTCTTAACCTCATTGTCAAGAGAAGTTTTGCTTTGTGATTAAAAGTAAAACCAAAAAAAAATTATTTTATCGAACCTAAGTTTTTCCGGTACAAATTATTAAATAAACAAGAGAAAAGCTAAAATTTAAGTGTCAGCAATATACATATTTAACCAAAAGCTCAGCATCAGGATTGGAGCAAATAGGTCATCTACATTAATTACAAATTGGTGCCAATCCATAAAGGATTTGGCACCAAATCTTTATTAGAAAACAATAAAAACATTCACGGGAGAAATGCTCTGGAAAAACCTCATGTCCTCACATTATTGGCATTTAAATGGCTCAACCATCCCGTCATACCACTAAAACCATTAAAAGAACAAATCAAAACAAGCCTCAAGAGCAAAATTCACAGTATTCTTCTTACTCAAACATCGAAACTTATAGCTCAAGATACATATCGTCTTCGTAACCAATTTCATTAAAAGCAATAGCCCAGAATAAAATACAACACTTTTATTTCCTTATCCAACAGCTAAAAGTCATTTCCGCCATATATCATGCTATATTTTTTATCTTGAATAATAATTAAAAATTATATGAATTTTATTTGAAATATTTTTGAATTAATAAATTAATTATTTAGGCTTAAGTTCTTAATTATAAGGAGATAAAGAAAAATTAGATACCAGCAAAGCAGAATGCATTTTCTAGACAGCTACGTCCGTCATCACTACTCTTTATATAACCATCTCCCTCCAGCCTGCGAAAATTACATTGCTGAATGGCCATTCATCGGTGGACTTCCCAACAGAAGAGTAAGTCAAAAACATATCAATTACAAAAATTTCTTTAGTTATCTTTTGTTACTGCTAATAGTGAAATCAAATAAAAATATAAAAAAAAATTAAATTAGTTGAAAAGAAAATTAAAAAAAATTTAAAAAGGAGTTAAACTGATTGTCTGATGTGAAGAAAAATGTTGCAGTTAGAAAAATCATAAAAATTAAAAGTTACCAAAATTAATATAAAACCAAAAAAAAAATAATGTGTGTAAAAAAAAGAAACAAAGCGAATTGAAATGTACATAAGTAAAGAAAAAGAAATTAAAAAGTAAACAAGAAGAAGAACACACAAAACTAAATTAATAAAATACAAGTTAAGTTTAAATAGTGCAAAAGTCCTATATTACTTGATATATAGACATATACATATTTAATAATTTACCATTTATACCTAAGAAAATTATATCAACCTAAGAATTAAACCAAGAATACCGTGAAGTACGATTGAAATTTTAATTAGGCAGATCATGGCATATTATGTATTGTTTTCCTCTGTTTCTTTCTTTAGTTGATGATCATTTACGAAAGTTTATGACTTAATTTTGTGACCTATATACTTTTAAGTTATATAATTTTTGCATACAGGGTGATAAAGCTTTATTTAGATCATTTGTTATTGAAGATAATTTAAATTTTAAGCAGAGATTGTAATGATTATCAGTTTTATTTAAAAAATTGGGTTTTAATGATTATTTCTTGATTTATATTTTCTACTCAAAGAATAAAAATTATTCTCTGAGCTTTATTTAATGCTTAGAACATAACGATTATGTATTATGTTTTATTTTCTGCTTTGGGAATAAAAATTATTCTCCGAGTTTTATTGTCTGATATAAAAATTATTTCTTTCTTTTGTTAATTTGGACATATGTAAATATATAAATAGTACTTTTGGAACTTTTTTACTAAAACACATATCTCACTGAAACCCTATCTCAAATAACGATACTAATATTATTTCTATGTGTTTCAGTAAAAAAAGTTCCAAAAAAGTACTAAAGTACACGTTTTATCCCCCAAATATTGAAATGAAGAAAAAGTACCAAACACTAGTTTGATACGTTTACTATATCAAAAGAATGCCAACTAAACTAATTTCTATGTTTTTTAGTTAAAAAGTTTCAAAAAGTACTATTTATATACTAACATATGTCCAAATTAACAAAAGCATTAATTTTCATTTTTAAGTAAAATCTAAAACTCAAGAAATAATTTTTATTTTCTAAGCGAAATATAAAACTTGAAAAATAATCCTTATTTTCTAAGTGAAATATAAAACTCAGAAAGTAATTTTTATTCTTCAATCAGAAAATAAAACTCAGAGAGTATTTTTTATTCTTCAATCGGAAAATAAAACTTAGAGAGTAATTTTTATTCTTTAATCAGAAAATAAAACTTAAACATCAATCATTAAATGGCGAGCAAAGAATAAAACTCAGACAATAATTTTTATTCTCTGAGCAGAAAATAAAACTCGGAGAATAATTTTTATTTTCCAAGTGAAAAATAAAACTCAACAAGTAATCATTGATGTCTGAGGAAAAAATAGAACTCGAAAAATAATTTTTTATTTTTGATTTTTTTCAATAAAACTTAAAAAATAAAAATCATTGGCGGAACGGACAGTCCCCTTAAAGACGATTGCAATGGTGTACTCCTTGTACATGTAGCATATCCCTAACATAATGATTTTTTTATTTTAAAATGTGATGGATAATCATTATTTGCGATCCCTGATTTTAACAAATGATATTTAAATATTAAAAACTAGTAATGATATAATTGTAATGATCATTTACTGTAGTGCTTTTGAATAATAAAAAAAAAAACACATAATCTTTAAGATGACTCCCTAAATTTTCAGTATTGTGATTTCTTGCGAGAAGTTCGTGTAAGGTAAAGATTATCTTAGTAGAGATTACCAAAAATGTTATAACCGGGGTTTGAGTATGTAGGTAATCAAAGGATGGGTAGGGCAAAGGTTGTTCCATTGACACCTGGAATCAACCCAAAGCGGCTGATGGAATACTTCCAATGTTTTTGAATCCGGACTTTTTTTATCTTATTCAATTAAATATGACAGCAATAAATTTACAAAATTAGTTTTCGTTATCAACACATGGCATGCACTTTAAATAATTAACTTTATGTAGTTTTTTTTCATCGTAGTTAAGCTCACGTACCCTCCCGGAGATTTCTGCATGCCAGAGCTTAAATTGTATTAAAACTATATCTAAATAGTTAGTTGTATGCTACAAGTTCAACTATTATTTTAATAATATAATGCTAATAACCTATAATATTTTATAACAAACCAATTTATTATTTAAAAATATTTCACTGGCTCCCCAAGCAAGGAAAGTTTTACCCAAATTTTAAGAATAGAGAAATAATGATGACTCTAGAAGTCCAACACAAACAATAAAAGATTTAACAAAAAGACTTATTCAAAAACTTCAAAATGATTTTTAGTTTTAAACTTAATAAGTTAGTTTATATGGCTGTTCAAAATAACTTTGTTACTCCTACGACACTAGTGCTACATTTTGTATAAAACCGATATAAATAACAGTGCGAAAACATTTTTCTGGATATATGTAAATACCAAACTTAAATTTTTTAAGAAAAAAATTTTATAGACTTTTTTGCTTTTTATTTTATAAGGTGGTATAAAAAGGCGTAGAGGCTATTTAAAATTTAAAAATTTTTTAAATTTAATTTTTACAAAAGAACAACATTTCCATATTAATAAATTTAGTTTGATCAATTATTTTTATTACGGCAACACTGTTAGCAGCAAATGAAAAATCCAACAAAAGTATTATTAGATTCAAACAAAAAAGTTTTTTGAAAATCAATAAACATTTAAAAAAAAACATTTGTTTGGAAATATTTTGGTAATAATTTTTTCTGTGTAATAAGTTTCTCATTAAGTAAAAAAAAAAATCACACTATGGCACGCATACAATTTCAATCGAGAATTTAAAAATATTACAGCAATTATGCATTTCTGGACGAGGACTTTTTGACACAATTAATGATTTTTACACAAACAAAATGCCTTTTGCCTTTTGCTAACATTCTAAATGATTGTGGTTACATTATGATAAAAATAAATCAGTCAAATGAAAGTTAGACTCACACACATAAGGTTATTAGGCACCCCTTTAATATTCTATTGTTCCTTATATAAGAGCATAGTACTACATACCCTGTTTAAATATAAAGTGTCTGCCTATAACGTTTAGAAGAGAAGGCCGAATTCCACGAAATTCGCGACATCTTGGGAACATCCAAGAGCGTTATAATAAAAACAAATTAGTCAAGCGAAAATATAATTAATAAAAATGAAAACATTTTATTGGATTAAAAAGATTAGAATTAACGTCCCCCATAATAGCATAAGAAAAACGTTGAAATGGATTACTATTTAGGCTTTTAAAAGCATAAAGAAGTTTCTTTTATTCCAAAATTTCAACGAGCAAAGATTTCCAAACTCCTTACTGGAAGATTACTTTAGAACGGGAGTGGATTTTCTAGCAAAAACTGAGTGATACGATACGAGCAGAGCAGCTGGAGTTCTCTTACACAGAGTTTTTTTTTATTTATTTAAGGACGATGTAGTCCTTAAAAGTGGGCACAGCACAATAATTTTTCTATTTCTAAAAAAAGGAGAAGTTGTCTAAACTTTTTCCTTAACATTTGGCAGTCATATTTTAAAACCAGATATTTTTTTTAGGAATTTACTACACTAAATTCCTATAGCTTTTTATATGATTTTATAAAGACCCAGCAAAAAAATTAAAAAATTGTAATCGAGTGTGGAATTAAGCATTTTTGGTAGAAGGACTTCCTAACTGGATTGCCAACCTAATGATTTTAACTTAGCGTGACACTAACATAACTATTTTCTCAGAATTGATTACGTAATGTTAATTACGCATTAAAATGTAATGCGAATATTTTTTCATTGGTTTTAAATAATTAAGTAGGTAACTTAGAAAATTGTAAAAATTATTTAAAATAATGAATTCTTTTGTAAACATTTGCAACGCATTCTCTTATTAACCGACTTCAAAAAAAGAAGGAGGTTATCAATTCGTCTGTGTGTTGCTTTTTTTTGTGTATGTTTGTGCCTTCAGAACTCGGTCATTTCTGAACCGATTTTAAAATTTTTTGCGCTATAGGTTATACCTACAGATTGGTTCTATTTTATATTAAATTTAAAAAAAGTGAGTATCACTATAGCTCCCAATAACAAAAAGTAATTAAAAAATAAAATTAGTAATTAAAGGGTGACCCATTGGTGAGGTAATTTCACCTTTATGGTCCTATCTTTTGAACCGTTATAGACAAACACTTAAAAGTTGCACAGAATGTTCGTTACTATGTCTGTTATAATGAGTATAAATATTTAAAATTAGAAATTAAAGGGTGTCCCATTAATTGGTTTATTTTGATATTTATATGGCCAAACTTTTGTACCGTTATAGACAGATAGTTGAAATTTACAAAGAACTTGTAAAATATGAATTTGAAAATTAAAGGGTGTCCCAATAGTTAGTGTAAAAGTGATATATATCGCCAAACTTTTCAACTGTTATGGATAGACAGTTGAAATTTACAAAAAATCTATATTGCTTAGTCCGCTATTACAACAAGTATAAAATTTGGATCTATAAATAAAGGGTGACCCCATTATTGATGTAATTTGACCATTATCTCCTCATCTTTGGAACCGTTATAGACAAACACTTGAAAATTAGACAGAATGTTCACCACAATGTCCGCTATAACAGCAAATATAAATATTTAAAATTGGAAATTAAAGGGTGTCCCAATAGTTGATGTAATTTTATGTACATATATGGACACAAAGTTAAAATTTACAAAGAATCTGTATGACAAAGTTCTCTTTAACAAGTATTTATATTAAAAATTAAATTTAAAGGGTGTCCCAATATGAGACGTCATTTGATATATATGACCCTATCTTTTAAACAGTTATTGATAAGCACTTAACTATTAGACCGAATGTCTATTACTATGTCTGTTATAATAAGTTTAAATATTTAAAATTATAAATTACAGGGTGTCGCAATAGTTTATGTAATTTTATGTATATGACCAAACTTTTAAACCGGTACAGACGGTTGAAATCTACAACGAACCTGTATTGCTACGACCGCTATAACAAGTATAAAATTTAAATTCGGAAATAACAGGGTGTCGCTGTACACAGACAGTCGTTTGGCATTGGTTTGATCTGAAAAAGACCAGAACCCTGGGGTCTTGTGCCCCTATATACTCCGGAAGCACTCCTTCCCCGGTAGTAAATCGACTGATATTTGTTTTAGATTATTGAATTCAAAAATTAGTTTTTTATCTGAATTGACAGTTTGTGCTACGACATTTAAAAAATCTCGCTACAATCTTTCTCGAATATAATAAATAATCATTGTATAATTACCGTCTTAAAGAAACATGATCTTGTCATGTTTGTCTGTTTTGAAACCGGTTTTTTTTTTTTGCAAGAATTATATACTATAAAAACCAGTTCAATTACTAATTACTTTTTTTCGAAGTGTAAAGTAATGTGTTTTGTAATCGAGCAACAGAATTTGGCAATCCCAAAAGTAAGGCATTATGTGGAAAGTACTTCTTTTGGCAATGCCTAATTTTTTGCTGGGGCCATATTAACTTGCCCTCGTTTTTATGTCCTTGAAATAGGTAATTTTATTTAAAAATTTCCATAAAATATTAATAGTCTCCTCTCCATTCATTTCTTTAATACATTTCAAACATCAAAAGTTCGAGAATAGCAGCAAGCACTAAACAGTGTTAAAAAGTATAGTTTATTGCTAAAGCCACTTACAGCCACATACACATGCATACATACATAGTTTTTAAAAACTTCTTACTTGTGTTAACGTTCAGAAAGTAGTTGGAAAGAAAACAACAGAAAAAAAACGCAAAACTTAAAACTCAGAACTCAGAACAAACTAAAAGGAAAAACAATGTAAGTAGAAGTACTTAGGTGATACTTAGTATTTCAAACAACTAACAATCCTTGTGTTGCTTGTTGTTTGTCTACTGATTGAAGATTACATTTTTTAATATTATTTTTCCTCCTCCTCTCTTACTCTCTCACTCTCTCTCGAGTTAATGGCATTAAAAAAAGTTTTAATTAAATACTGCTAAGTTTGCATGAATCATAAAATTTAGTATGGCAGGCGGATTAAGCTGAAGGAATTCTTTTTTTTTTTTTTTTGTTTCTAAATTCAACAAGCTGTTTAATCTTTGTTAAACAAAACTCTGGAATTTTATCATTAACTATTTTCGCCATTACACAGTGTGGTAGATCGCAGATTAAATAAAATATGTAAATGATTATAAAAAGTAATTTTTAAAAGAATATTCTTTTCAATAAAATGAGCAAAAAAAATGATTTTAATTTATTCCCTTTCATATGCATCGTTAAACATTTTGCCTCCTCCCAAGCATCAACAGATTATAATGAAAAAATTTATTTTGTTATAAAACCTCGAACTCGAACTCGGAAGAAAACGCAAACTTGCGATAAATAGATCTGAAGAAATTAAGAGTCGATTGAAAAGATCTGGGGTCTAATCATCGCATTTTATATCGAGTAAAATCTCTCGTAATTTTTAGTTTTGATATCATGGCACTCCATAACGAATAAAAAGAATCGCAATATTATTCGAAAGGAAATGTTTTGAAACCGTTTTGTTGACTTATTATTAATCTTTTACAATTTGATATAAATAACGATTCGTTATATGTCGAATGGCATAATTAGCTTAGTCGACTCGTATCGAATAACAAATTCTCTACTCGATAACGAATGCGGTGATTGGGCCCCTGTATTTCTGTCTGCTCTCGATGTTTTTCTCGTAAACAGCTTTCTAAATTTCCTCGTATCCTTATTTTTTTGCTTCTTGGGCTTCTTCCGACAGCTGTCCTATAGGAAGAATGCAACACCTTATTATGTCTTTTCCATAAAAAAAGTTTTTAAGGATGCTAACTGGCATAATGTACCATGACAATAAAACTTTCAAAAGCATCATTATCATTAGGGTAACCACTACCTAGTTTCCAAAATAATATGAAACCGTTCAATTAATTTTTTATTGACACCAGTGATATCTGAACTCTGCTGCTCTAAAGAACCCTCTAGCACTTTTACCGTCATTCGTATTACCTGCTTGTTGTGTTGCAATGTCTACTACAAGCAATTCCATCTCATTTCCAAATCTCTGTTGTAATTTTGTTTTTCTTCAGCCACTTTTGCTTTATTTTCCAGACCTCCAGCTTGCCAGGTCATTATAGTAAGCTTTTATGCCATATGCAATACACACTCCATCAGACGGATTCATGAATGTAGCGGAGACATTTCAAAGTTTAAAGATCGTTTATCTACAATTTTGTTAAAAAATCACAGAAGATTTGTTTAGTTCACTCGTTTTCGCTTCACGTATGAAACACGTTTGAGATGAAGAAGTAACAGATGATAGTGTAGTACAAATTTTACCGTCTACCATAGTAAGCATAAAAGTTGACCCAACAAGATAACTTTGTTCTTGATTTGTGTAAGACTTGGAGACAAAAATATAATTTCCTGCTGTACTAAATTAGGTCGGTTCAGTAACTTTCCTAGCAAAAACTTGCAACCAGAGAGTAAAACAGAAATTTACATAATTACTCTCCTAAATATGAAAAAGTAAATAAACGCTTTACTAGCAAAAGTTAGCAAGTAGACTACGGTGGCGTCAGAAAGGACTAAAAACTTGTACCGATTAGACCATAAAATAGTACCTTTGAAAACGTAATTGTACTGAAAGGACAAACATAAAGTAATCTGCCGTTGTTTGCCAGAAATATTGCGTTAAAGAAGTTTAAACTGATAATAGTAATCTCAAGGAAACCATAAAAATAAATCAAACAAAAAAAATAAAAGCACAATAATTTAAATAAAATTTTTGTTTTTGAAATTAGTTTTTTGAAAGAGTTTATTGTCAATATTTTTCGTTAGTCAGTGCTAATAAACGTTCTTATTTCAAAGAAACTTCTATAATATTTATATTAATAATATTCCAAAACAAAAATATGTTTCAAAATATATTAAAAACTGCGCAATACCAATTTTAAAATCAGAATTGTACCGAAAAAAGTACGATTGCAATAAATGTGTCCTCCCTGATTTGTTTACTATTCAAAATGTTCACTAAAGTCTATATTTTAAAAATATATAGTCATTATTCATGGGAGTATCATAGATTTCAATGGAAAATCAATAACCATTTTCCCTTTTTTATACTTATATACCAAAAAGCTACGCCATTAGTAAAATTCCCTATTACAGGGTATTTATTTTCCCCGTTTTTTTCCCGGTTTTTTAATTCCCAAAATCGACGCTATTTCTTCGACGCTATCTTGGCGCACTTAAAATTTGACTAGCATAAACTTGGAAGTAATTTTTTTCTCCCACATTTTTATTCTTTTGTTTTGCTCTCTCGTTGCTAGTTTTTAGAGTTAATGAACGATTTTCCAGTAACAATTAGTACTAATATGCAGTTACTGAACAGAGCTATAACTTCTTGAGAAATTAACTCAGTGTCTTAAGAGTTGTTTGCACGTCTTCTGGTATATCTTAAAGATCCTATCTAACCATTATTAATGTCAGTAATGCTTGGTTTTCATTATGTCATATGAACTGTCAACAAAAACTGCCTCAAATGAATTGTCGTCATTTTGCGTCAAATGCGTTTTCACTGCATTGTAAGAACTGACAAAAAGTCGGTAAAGACAAACAAAAAAGTTGACAACTTGTTGTCAAATCTACTTTAAGAAAAAAATAATGCCATATCTGCTGACAAACTAAAATTTGGCGTTTTCACTTATTTCTCATTTAAGATGGCAGTTGGTGTGCATAACTGACTGCAAACATAGATGGCACCATATGACAATCCGTTTTCATACAATTGCCAACAATTTGGACAATTTGACAACAAAAATGACATAGTGAAAACCAAGCATAAGACGTGTTTCCCATGTATTTTGTTTTTACCAATTCTTCAAAAATTTCCTTTTCCACTATGACCGGGGAGGAAAGTGAAAAAACTGTATGGCGGTCACAAAAATGTGCAAGATGTTGTTCGATTTACCTTAAAGTAAACACTTGAAAGATTAACCCAAATATAGCTCTATACCGGAACTATTCGAAATAAACAGCTTTAGCTGTACTTGCAAAAAGGAAATATTTTATTATTTTTTAAATACTTACAATGGAAATAATTAAATGAAAAATGTTAAAATATTTCCTTGAAATAGAGCTTTATAATAATAAAAAAATATGACAATAAAATCACCGTAGCCTTTTGAATCACAAACCAAAGTCACACAAAAAGCGTATTTTACTTTGAAGTCGAATATAAGTGTTGAAAACAACTAACTTTAAAGCGTACTTTTTTCTAATCAGAGCTTAAAGCAAAAAAACAAAACATGAATTACAGTTACCGTCTGTATTGAGAAGCTCATTAAGCCAACAGAAGGACTTTTGACAGAAATTTCTTTTTCTAATTTTTTCCAGCTAGTTTTGTGAATTACCACCACACTGTGCATTGGTTTGTAGCTGTATCATTTTTGAAAAATGTTTGCAGACTGTTGAAAGATGACGCGAGTAAGAGGAGCTAACTCTATTTGTAAGTGTTATTAAACCTCATGTTGTTGAACAACTTCGATGATGAGTATATGGTTTTTTATTGTGTCCGTTAAAATGTATAAATGTTATATTTGATCTTATGGCAGACTTAGCAATACTTTTCTTTAAATTTTTCTAAGTCCATAAACATTGTGTAAATTTCAAATATTTGTCTATAACGGTTCAAAAAACAGTAGCCTGCATTTTAATAGCAGTGCATAAGTATTTTGGCCACTCTCTAAGTGGCGTAATATTTTATTTTATAGTCAGATCAGAGCCTAGTGGTTCTTTACGGGTCGTCGTCAATATGTTATAGGTTAGCCTAATACTGCATATGATTCACGCTACGTTTTACCAACTGTAAAACATGAAGGTGCGAAAATAAATGTTTGGAGCAGTTTTTTCTTCTACGGCACAGGCCGTAGAAACATGTATGCCCAATTTTACGACAAAAGATTGGAAACTGTTATGAAGGCGTATATAGATTGGAATATGCCAAAAAATATTTTCCAAAATTACAACGGGCCAAAACACACTAGTAGAATAACACAATCGTGGTTCGTTGATAATAGCATTGATGACCACAATCACATTGAAATCTTGTGAATGGACATTAACAAGGAAGCAGTTTTCAAATCAAAGTCAAAAAATGAATAAGAATTGTGAAACGTGGTAGAATCTGCATGGTGAAGCATCCCAGAGAAAAGATATCAAAAGGTAGTTTACTTACTACAACCCAGTTATAAAAAATAAAGGATGTTCTGCAAAATATAAGCTAAAAAAATTATTTTTCTGTTATTTTGTTGTTCTCACATATAAGCTGTGTTTTTTAGTCAACTTTGGGATATCGTGGGACTCAAACAATTAATTGAGGTAAATCGAGCGATGATTGATCGAATGGATACTCTACTTATTATCAACGTCTAGCACAAGCATAAATTCGTTGAAATATAGAAAATGTCCCAGAGCGAGTTGTTGGAAAAAAATTCCGCTGGGAACAACAGAAGACGTAGTGCATGGTTAGGTTAGGTTAGGTTAGGTTAAGAAGGGTTGTGCCAGCAATACCTCATTTACTCAGAGACCCGGTGGGTCCATTTTGATTCCCTTCAGCTAACTAAAACTAAGAAAACAAAAAGGAAAAACAGAGACCTATTTATATGTGCCCTGCTACCTATCACTAAGCCACTCGATTTTCTTCATGAAGCCGACATCATCAATTTTACACCGCGCGATGTCGAAGAGCCCATCGAGAAATCTTTCGCCTAGCCATCTAAGCCTGTGTCATTATAATACCGGGCAGTGACCCTAACGAAATTGTCCCCCTCCGAGACGTAGAGTATAGTTTTAATGATTTTGATTAAAACCTCAATTTAGCTGCCAAACATGCAACTCCAACCTGGCAACCAGGCAGATGAAATCACATTTATTCTGTAGATGTAGAGTGGCTCTTGATTGAAAAAAACCGGAGAGACTGTAAATTAGATTAAAGATTACACGAAGTGGGTAAGAGACCTACTTGATACACAAAGATTAGCATCTGAAAAACTACCTGGAAGACCTGAACTCCACAATCAGATTATTTATTATGGTACGTAATCCTCCATTACGAACTTCTGGAGGCTGGGCAGGAAACGATACCGGAAAAGGTAATATATTAGTTGGTCATTTAAAAAGGTGTTTACTCTACTTGTATCGACTGATATAGCTGAGCTGCCACCTGTCGATGTTAGTTCGGCAGTTACCCTAAGGTTTGAGCTTCGAGATATTGATTTATATATTTATTGTTTGAATTATCCCGTATAACCCAAAAACATATTATTTTAGTTTTTAATGTTTTCACTGATTTCTAAGCCGGGAAAAACCACAAAAAGGTAGATTTGATAAACCTTTTATCAAACAAATCAAAGCTGTTTAAAATGTATATAGTATTAATACTAAACTAAAACTAATTCTGAACGCGATATGATGTATTCCGAAACATCAATTCGGCTTCAGAAAACAACATGCATATGTACATAGTACGATCCAACAAACACACAGATTAGTAAACGTAGTTAAGAAGACCTTAGAAGAAAGAAAATACTGTTCTGCGCCTTTTATCGACATTTCTCAAACATTCGATAAGGATTGGGACGAAGGCCTAATATATAAGTTCAAGCTAAACTTGCCAGGAAACTTCTATAAGCTCTATACTAAAAGAAGATTTTTTAGCTTGCCTCTGTTCATTAAAGCCGGCATTCCACAAGATAGCATTTTGGCACCAATCAGATATGCTAGTTGGCACCCAGGTACACACATCTACATTTGCTGATAACACATAATTTTTGAGTATTCATAAAACTGCCCAAGAAGCATAACAACATTTACAAGACCACATACTCAATTTGGGAAAATTGTTGAAGAAATGGAGAATGAAGAAAAATTTACTCATATAACTGTCACACAGCAGAGGGACTCATGTCAAATGAAGTTAAAAGCAGCCAAACTAAAATAGCTTATTGTCAGAAACACTATCCTCAGCTTAGATTGCAAACTACTACTGTACAAGTCGATTCTCAAACCAATTTAGTGTTATGGGATTCAATTACTCGTTGTTGTGAAATACGTTTTGGGAATTGAACCCAAAAACCCCAGACTATGAAATCTGTTCATATTACTTGTGCTTAAAATTGGAGGAAGAAATGAAAATAATTTTCTAACTGTAATAAATAAATCAATAAAACAGTTTTTAAAAATCACCTACAAGTTGTTATTAATGGAATATATTATTAATCAATGTTGGTATGGTTGTCTTTTATCATTGGATACACATTTTTTTAATATTACCGATTGGATTGGAATTTTTCGAGTTTAAAACACCTTATTCGATTAACCCACGAAAATTTAAATTGCAAAATGAATTAATAACTTGCACGAATAAAATCTAAACCCAATTGAATGAATACTCTAGTAATTATTGTTAGTTCAAACATTGAAGATGGAAAAAAATCGGATTTACTAATATCCCAATAAATCCCAGAATATTAGAATTTGGAATTCCTAATAAGCACATACATATGCGTCCATAATACCCAGTGCCGCCCCTAGGGCAGGGCGACCGGTGAAGGGGCCGCAAACTTGTCTAATATTTGACGAAAAATTCGAATGCAATCAATGACTATTAAAACAAACAACAAGAAGTTGTGTATTTATGCTCCACTCCTTGCTCAATGGTTGCCAGGTGTAAAGACCGTTATTCAAATGTACGATGAACCGTCCAATGACGCCGGCAAGTGTGCGGCTAGCTATTGAAAAGTTAGTCTTGGTTCTTTCATTACCCATAAAAAGTAAAGTATAAACTGAACTGAATAATTTTTTACCATCATGTTTAAAAAAATGTCTGGAGAACAAAGACTCAATTACTAAGAGAAGAGGAGGCAACAACTGAAGTGCTTCTTAAGAAGGTCTCAAAGCTCACTTCCTATTTTGCTCCTTCTAGTTCTTCGGCTGTCATCAGTGAACGTGAGTGCACTTAATGAAGTAATACCAGATTTAGATTCTAATGACAAAGATATTAATGAGAATGAAGCTGACAAAACGATATTAATTTCTTCTCCATCCTCTTGGCCAGAATTCAAAAATAAAAACGAAAAGAAAAAGTTAATTTTTATAGGGCCCGTGCCATTAAAGACTGATAACAACTATCCAAAAATTAACGAAAACAGATATTTTTGTAATCAACATCAGCTTCATTGTGCAGAAAATGAGGATAAAATAAAACGTTACTGTTTGCCATTCCAGATTTTATTGAAACTTTTTTTATTTACATTCCTTGACTCCCTGCATCGGAATATAATTTTAAAAAAATCTATCTCTTATATTTTTTATTTTTACTACATTTACTACCTTTTCTAAATATAAGTATAAAATAAAAAAAATAAGTTATATGAGAAATATAAATTTATTTAGACCAATTAATTGTGTAGGGGGCCTGATCACAATCTCGCCCCAGGCCTCTACTAACCTTGGAGCGGCCCTGATAATACATAGTGTGTATTATACTTTTTATGGTACACACAAGCTCTGTATTAATGTGCTATAATTAGTTTTAAAAAGGCAGTAATACCACGAATTAAATGCAGTGTGATAAAGAAAAACTTTGGATATTTATCTACATTGGCTATATATTAAGTTTATCTATACTTACTTGGAATTATAATAAAAGAAATAGAGCATTTACTCAAATGACAGCTGCAACAATTGAAGGAAAATTGCCTAAATAATATTAAATAAAAAAGTTAAATGACTTAAGCAACACTCACTGAAGCTTGGCGAAAAGAAATTGGCATAGATCCTAAAAAAAAAAATAAATGGGAAAGAAAACACAATTTTAAGTTTAAAATTGTTGTTTGTTCTATGGGTTGTTATACAAATAAATGCAACACATGCAGCTTCTTGCCAATTGCTTGTAAATACTAATTTCGCTTAATTACTAAACACAGCTAGATATTAGTTAAAAAATAATTCTTGCAAAAAAAAACCGACTTAAAACAGACAAACTTAAAATTATGTTTCTTTAAGACGGTAATTATACAATGATTATATTTATTATATTCGAGAAAGATTGTAGCGGGATTTTTTAACTGTCGTAGCACAAACTTTCAATTTAGATAAAAAAAACCTTAATTTTTGAATTCAATAATCTAAAGCAAATATAAGTAGATTTTCTACCGGGGGAGCAGTGCTTCCGGAGTATATAGGAGCACAAGTCTTTTGCAGGTCAAACCAATGCCAAACCACAGTCTGTGTATAGCGGATCAATAGTTTGGCTATATAAAATTAAACTAACCATTGCGACACCCTGTAATTTCCTAATTCAAATTTTATACTTGTTATAGCGGTCGTAGCAATACAGGTTCATTGTAAATTTCAACCGTCTGTCTGTAACGGTTTAAAAGTTTGGCCATATACATCAAATTACATAAACTATTGCGACACCCTGTAATTTATAATTTTAAATATTTATACTTATTATAACAGACATAGTAATGGACATTCTGCCTAATCGTTAAGTGTTTATATATAACTGTAAAAGATAGGGCTATATATATATATATTAAATGACGTCACATATTGGGACACCCTTTAAATTGAAATTTTAATATAAATACTTGTTATAGAGGACTTTATCATACAGAAGTTACAAGTTTAACTGTGCGTCCATATATATCAAATTACATTTACTATTGGGACACCCTTTAATTTCCAATTTTAAATATTTATTCTTGTTGTTATACCGGACATAGTAGTGAACATTCTGTCTAATTTTCAAGTGTTTTTATATAACGGTTCCAAAGATGAGGACATAATGGTCAAATTAAATCAATAATGGGGACACCCTTTAATTTATAGATCCAAATGTTATACTTGTTGTAATAGCGGACAAAGCAATATAGGTTCTTTGTAAATTTCAACTGTCTATCTGTAACAGTTGAAAAGTTTGGCCATATATATCACTTTTACACTAACTATTTTTTACACCCTTTAATATTCAAATTCATATTTTACACTTGTTATTATAGCGGACTTAGCAATACAAGTTCTTTGTAAATTTCAACTGTCTGTCTATAACGGTTTAAAAGTTTGGGCATATATATATCATATTAAACCAACTAATGGAACACCCTTTAATTTATAATTTTTAATATTTATACTTGTTATAACACACATAGTAACGAACATTCTATGCAACATTCAAGTGTTTATCTATAACGGTTCAAAAGATAAGAACATAAAGGTGAAAATACGTCACCCATGGTTTCACCCTTTAATTTTTAATTTTATTTTTTAATTACTTTTTGTTATTGGGAGCTAAAGTGATTCGCACCTTTTTTTAATTTTAAATTGGTGACCTATAAAGTTCATAATACACGTAAAAAACATGTATGTTGTGTGGAGACACTCTTTAATTTTTAAAATGTTAAACTTCTTTTAAAATGGGACCAATCTGTAACCATAACCTTTCTAATAGCGCAAAAATTTTTAAAATCGGTTCAGAAAAGACCGAGTGCTGAAGGCACAAACATAAAAAAAAGCAACACACAGACGAATTGATAACCTCCTTCTTTTTTTGAAGTCGGTTAAAAAGAAGAGAAAACATTCAAGGAGAGTGAGACTCACGCAAAAACGGCTCCGTAGCATGAGATCAGAGTAAGTATTTACTCACCACTTTTGCTCATTTGCACATGTTCTTGTATCATTGCACATGAGAGAGCATCTGCTTTGCTTTATATTTTTTTACATTTTTCACGCATGAAATTTGCTGATATGCAAATTCAAAGGTTTGCTCAAAGTTTGGCGCTAGATAGCGTTTCACCTTTCGCGCTTATTTAGGTTAGTCGCTCTCAACCATGACTTTTATTTATAGGCGAGCAAAATCGCCTATAATTTTCTATTCGAAAAAAAAAGATCTGACAGGCTCGATTTTATTCTTGTATTTCTGTACATACTATCTCTGCTGTCTTTTGTAGTTATATAAATATGTGTGCGTCGTAAAGTAGCTATGGGTTGAGGAACACGTGCGCGCCTCTTTGGCATTATCGCTTAAAGTCAATCAGGCCGTCCTTGTTGCTCGGCGCTTGAGTGGTTTGCGTCTCCCTCTCGCTCTGGGTGATTGGCTTCCTCGAAAAGCTGTACTACGGTACAGTCATTGGTGGTTGCATTAATCACCCACGTGCAACCGCCTTAGTTATCGTGTATAAACTAATTGTTGGCAAAAAATTCAAAATTTACATGAGACAACAAAAATTAATAAACTACAAGAAAATACATAATTAAGTAATGTCTTCAATGTGGATTTATTGTCTTCGAAAGCCTTTTTCAATACGTTGCCGTTCTAGGCTGAACGACAAAAATTAAGAAGAAAAAGTATATAAATGTGTATATTTCTGGTAGAGAGAGTGCCCGTTTCTTCTCTCAGTGATATTAACTTATCTCTTTTCGCGCTATTTTTAGCTCTTTCTGGATACCTCTGACGCAAAATTTTACCCTTTAGCACTGTTTCATTCTTAAGAACAGCGGATTTTGCATTTTATGCTTTGTATAATAATTTTTTCCTTTCAATGTGTGCGCTTCGCTACGCACACCCACAAAAAATACGCCCACTGCTCCAAACCAGTCTGTATTTTGCTATACTATGCACATTACTCGGATAATAATTTTTTATATAGAAGGTACTACGCCAACTGCCCCAATCCAGTTTTTATTTTGGTAGACTATGCGCATTAGCATAGGTGTTACTCTTGCTAAGCTTCAAGGCTCTATCTGTTGTAGTTTTCTAGGTACACGATAATAATTCCCCACTATGTGTAGGAGGTACCACGCCCACCATACACAATATATCTTAATATGGGGGTTACTGATGCAAAATTTCAAGACGCTACCTATTGCAGTGCTCTAGATACAGGATAATAATTTTTCACTTTGTATAGGAGGTACCACCCCCATTGTCCCAATTCATTCTGTATTTTGGTAGCTTATATGCATTAGCATATAGCGCGCTATTAATTAAAAATTATAATTATAAATGTTTTAATACCCAAAATATAAATTATATCTATTGTAGTTCGCCAGAAAAACAACAATAATTTTTCAATTTTTATGGGAGGTACCACGCCCACTATTCCAATCCAGTCTATCTATCTCTAAACTATGAATGTTAATATAGAGGTAACTGGTTCAAAATTTCAAGGCGCTACTTATTACTGTTACCAAACCACGCCCACGTCGAATATCAAATAAATAAGTAACTTATTTTACCAACCGTGAAAATTTCAAAAAGATCGGTTCACTGGTGTAGGCAGCTATAGCTTTTCGACAAACAAACATACAAACACATTTTGTGCTTTATATACATAGACTAGCTGTTGCCACACAAGTTGTGTGCGTCCTGACAATATTTTGTTCGATTTGCCTTGAAAGTAATCCGCAACAAATTTTAAGACTCTTACGTATTTACTCCGGTTAAAATACTAAAATTTATATAAAAATCTAAAAATTATTGTAAAGCTCTGTAAAAGACAGACAGGAAATCAGTTAGTCATTATTTTTGAGCAGCGCCATCTTTTGACCAATATTTCTTTTTCTTTTTTTGAAAAAGAGAAGTAACACTCAGGCAATTAATACTTATATTAACCGTGTTACTTCCTTTGGAAAGGGATAGTAATAGATAATACAGATGGTTAGTATGATAGTAAAGCTTCGCTTATGGCAACACTGCGATTGCGCGTTGTGAGTGATTATTTTTAGAACAGTGTTGCAAGCTCCTCTGGTGTTATTTAGGTGAATTAGTTTCAAGCTAGCATAGCCAATTTATAATTATTTTACTTCGCCGGCGATTTAGTGCTATGTGGTAATACCGGCAAAGGACGCCACTGTGATATGCGTTGTTAATACATAACAGAAAAATTTATGTTCCATCGCTGAGTATTAAACTCGTGACCATTGCTTAGTAGTCAACGTGCTTACCACTTAAGCTACAGCAACCTCTAATATGGCGCTTTTCAAAATCAAAGATGCCTCAAAGTATGCAGTACTTTTAAATCGGTAAAAAAAAAAACTTCCAGTGCTTTTTCTCCACTTTCTCCTGAAAATAACAAATTTTTGCGAAAAAAAAACGTATCCTATATTGGAATCAGGATACTAAGGTACCTTCTCTCAATATTTTGTTAAAATCCATCCAGTAGTTTTTACGTGATTCGAACACAAAGAAAAAGACAATACGTGAAGTAAATACGTAAGAGTCTTAAAATTTGTTGTGGATTATTTTTAAAGCAAAATAGAAAAAAATGTTGTCAGGACGCACACAACGTATGTGGGCACAAATAGTATAACAATAAAAGAGACTGAGAAAAGAAAAAGGAGTTATTTTTTCCAAATTAGAGCTTTTTTTATTTACCGCTGGGTCGACGCGTTTGGTCTGTGAAAAGTTGGCATCCCTGCATTTATACTTACATTAATGTGCGTGTGTGTATGCGCTACTTAATTTTTATTATTCTACTGCCAGTTTTCCCACTTTATATACGTTGTTATTACTCTTATTTAACTATAATTTAATCTGGATATGCTGAATGTTTATTTTGTGGCTTTCTGATAGTATTAGCAATACGTCGCACAGTGAGACAGCCCTATAGTAACCGCGGCAAAAAAAGGTTTTTGGCGTGTCGTCCAATTTGGATGTAATTTTCACAGTATAATAACAGATATATGAGTCACAATTCCCTGAAATTTCAGCCTCATAACTTCATTACTTTTTGGTCTCGAACAAGTCAAAGTTGAGTAATGTCAACGCGCTTGAAATATGTTAGTTCAATATTACTTTAAAGTATTTTTTTAATTAATTTAGTTGTTGATAAAAAATAAATGATGAAAAAAAATTAAAGATGAAAAAATAAATTTAAAAAAATTCTTAACAACAGGATTGTGGTGTAAAAGTTGAACATTTTGCATTTTCAATGGACTGGGGAATAGAGAGCAGCCCCTCGCCCTAAGTGCAGACTTATATCAAATGAAAGATTGAAGTCTCAGCTTTCATTTGAAGTAAAGAACATATAGCAAAAGTTTGCAAAAGTACTTTAAACATACAAAAAAATACGCAACGCACAATCTGTCACTATACGTATGTATGTTAGCATGCAATAGCATGCATACAACTTTTTACTTTTATTTCTTTAATTGTTTACAACTATTCACTTATTGTTTATTATTATTTTATTTACATTATGCATTTGATTGATAATTTTTTTGAAGGTCATTGACTTTGGGTTAGATAGTTGCATATTTATACCCTTCACCACAGGTGGAAAGGGTATATATAAGTTTGTCATTCCGTTTGTAATTTCTACAATATTCATTTCCGATCCCATAAAGTATATATATTCTGGATCCTTATAGATAGAGAAGTTGATTAAGCGATGTCCGTCTGTCCGTGTTAGTGTCTTAATGTCATTTGCCAAGGCACCAGAAGAGATACAAAAAATTTAAGCACACCAATCTGTCAGGCATAGTTTCAAAAATTTTAGTATTGCAATTCAGCAACATCGGATCATTCCTTTGGAGGCTGCGGGCCAAAAAACACGCCCCCCCAAATTTTTTTCACTTTTTTTTAATTTTTTTCGGCTTTACTGATTCTGTTTTGCCTTTTTTTGTCAAATAAATATTAGACTGCGACAGGTAGAACGCAAGGAGTGCATACAGATCTCGGGGGATCAATAACCCTGCGAGGGGCCATTTTTGTTTGTTTTTAGATTGGTAGGGTTTTTCTGCTTTGATTTGTATTAGAGACCTTAATAGAAAGCAATACGCATAGAGGTAGCCAATGGACCCACAGGGTACCCACTGACAAATAGGAGCAGTTAAAAGGACCCCCATGTGTCAATATGATGAATTTTTTTTTTGTAAGGATTTCTTTTTGCTTTAGTCTGACCATTCTAACTCAATATAGATTGGAGATAGGTCCAAAATTTAACAAAAAAATTTCAATCAAATTTTAAAAAAAAATTTTTTTAAATTTTTGAAAAAAAAAATTTTTAATTTTTTTTCAAAAATATTTACAAAAAAATTTACAAAGCATTTTCAAAAAGATATTTTACAGAAAAATATTGGAAAAAAATTTTTTTTAAAAAATTTTCCAAAAAATTTTTAAAAAAATATTTTTACAAAAAATTTTTACACACAATTTTCGAAAAATTAAAACAAAAATTTCAATATTTCTTTGAAAATGAAAATCATGACTGTAACATAACATATATTTAATATTGAGAATATACATATGTATGTATGTGTGTATATAGAGTAACATATTTTTTTAAATGCGTTTGATTTTTAAATAGATGATATCTCTGTTTTAAAACCTAGGTGCATTAAACACATAGACATCATCAGAATACCGACTACAAACTGTCAAAAATGAAACGTTGTGGCTTTCGTCAACTTAGGCTAATTTCTATTTTATTCAACAAAAGAAAATGTCACAAAATTTCAAATTAAAAATTCATATGCAAAAAAAAAGTTTTGGAGGAAATATTTATAATTTTTTTGAAAAGTTTTTTAATTTTTAAAAAGCAAAATAAGTATTTCTACAACAATGTCAGAGTTTACGATGTAGCTGTCGGCTTCAATATCATTAAGTAGCTGACAACACGGCGACAATTGTAGCAAACGGAATTTGTTTTCATTTGTCTTCTATTTTTTTAACTCATGAATAATGATTTTTTCTCATACGAATTTATTTAAGTAAAGAGTTGACAATATGGATAATGCTGTACATGTCTGTATAAATCAAATCACCGTGGTGAAGGGTATAGAAGATTCGGCACGGCCGAATATAGCACTTTTACTTGTTTTAATTTAAATTGACAGTGCAAGCTGTTGTTCTTATCTAAATTGTGTTCTGCTCACTTTCTAATGTGGTTAGTTTAATTGTTATATATTGAATTTAGTTGTTGGATTATTTATTGGGTTAAGTAATAATGACTGTTCTTGTAATGATC